>JARQOD010000005.1:8146420-8177621 GCA_033576555.1 Oophaga sylvatica | reverse complement strand
AATCCTGGGCGTTTCCTTTTTCCGGGCTCCCCCCCTCCAGTCATTAGTCGTTTTTTGCCCCCTGGGCGGGTTTTATGTTCCCGGGGATGGGGTCTCCCTTCAAAAACGAATTTACGTAAATCGCGGGGTTTTTGCCCGGGCGGGGAATTTTCTTCGATTCCGAAAAGGGCCCCCACCGATTCTCAGGAATGACCCACTTTTAGGGGGAATTTTTCCCCAAGGGGTTAAATTTCGACAAATTAAAAGATTTTTTGGGCTCTATGATTCTCCTCCGTCCGGGGGCTGCTAGGGCCTTGCATTTCTTTTATAAAAGGCTTCGGGGGGGTGGGGGAAAACCCCCCCCCCTTTATTTTCCCCCCAAAATTATTAAGTCCTTAAGGGGGTTCCCCCGGGGTCTTTCCTGGGGGAACCTATGCATTGGGGGGGGGACACATTTTGAAAAGGGGGGAAGGGGCGTGCGCCGCACGACAGAAGGTGTTTTTTCGCGGAAAAGGGGAAGGGAAATTTTTTTGGGGGGTGTCCCCCCGCCCCTTTTTTGGGCAAAAAAAGCCCCCAAAAAAACTGTTAACCCCAGGTTGTTGGGTGGAAGGAAACCCCGGGAGTAGGAAAATTTCGCCCCAGGTCCGTTCAATTTCTCGCCCCGGGAGGTGGTTTTGGTGCGAGAGTTGAGGGATTTCGTTTTTTTTTAAGGGGGTCGGGGCAAAAAAGGGGGGGCCCGCTCTTTCCCCCCGGGAAAAGGTTAAAAAACTGGGGGTGTTTGGCCAAAAAGATCCCTATATTTCTTTGACGCCAGACCTCTCGTCAAGGTAGCTTTGTAAACCCCTTTTTTTAACCCCTAGCCTTTTCGGGTAGGGGAAATCAAAAAAACGTTTTGTTATGTGGGGGTTTCCCACCCTTTTATTTTTGGGTTTTTAATTCCCGGTTGGGGCAAAAAAAAACCCCCTTTGATTGTTTGGAAAACCAGAAAAAAAACCGGGGGGTAATTTTTTTGCAAAAAATAACTCTTTAACGGTCTTCAGGGCGGTCGTCCTAGGATTTCCCCCCCTTTTCTGGGGGATTGGGGGAAAAAAATTTCTCGAGGGGGGTGAAAAGTTACCCCTCTTCCCTTTGACGCTCAAAAAAATTTTTGTTTCCTGATGCCTTATCTCGTTTTTTCCCCAAAAAGGGGCCCGGGAAAAAGAAAAATCCGGGTTTTCCTTTTTCCCCCCCCGGGGAGTGGGGGCGGCTGTGTGCTTGAGCTTGAGGAGGGGGGTGTTGGGGGCTCGGGGAAACCCCCTGAAAGGACCACCAGGGGAAATGTTTGTTCCAATCAGTTAAGACAAAAAGTTATCGAGGAAAATAGTTCTGTTTTTGAACACCGGGGGGTAAAACAACTGTGGTCTCCTTTCCGCCGGTTTGGGGCCTAACTTTAAAAAAAGAGGGGAAAAAAATTTTGTCCCCTGTGGGGTTTTGCTCGCTCTAAAAACCCCACATACCCTCCATCGGGGTTCTGAGGGGGAAAAAAAATTTTCGTGTCCTTTAGTGGGAGGGGTAATGGGGGAAAGGGGATGGGGAACTGGGTTTTTAAGCGGGGCTGATAGGGGGAATGTCTGGTGGACCCGGTGTGAAAGATCTGGTGTGGTTTCTACCCCAAATTTTAAAAGCAAAGGGTTTTTCCCCCTGGAAAATGGGGCCCTTAGGGCCATCGGACAGTTCTAAATTTAATTTTCCGTGGGATTTCGTCACCTTTTCCCCTTCCCCCCCCTTTTTAAACCAAATGTACCCAAATCGTTGTTAAGGGGACTGGCCCAGGGGTTTACCGTCACTTCACCTCCCCCCAGGGGGTCAATGGTAACTTTAAAATTTTAAGTGTTGAAAAACATTTTTCTCAGTCGAATCACCGGCCCTCAGTTTTTGGTTTTTTTAAAAAAGGTTTGGTCCTGGGGGGGAGCTGGGTCTCGCGGGGAGATTTTTAAGCCGTCGTTTGGGTTTTTCCTTCCACAACTTCCCCCCAACCTGGCCGGGGGGCCGGGGCCCCCTGAAAGGGGGGGGCTTCGGGCTTGCCACGAAGTTGTTTTGGGTTGCACTTCGACTTCTCGCACTGAGTTGCTGTTTTTTGTGTTTTGGGGTTTGGGGGTTAATTTTTTCCTAGCCTTTGCAAAAATTGTTCCGCCTCGCCCGGTGCTTTTGATTTGTTTTAAAATTGCTTCCTTTTAATGCCAAAACTGCTGGTTTTAGCCGGGAAACAATTTTTCCGAAAATTCAGATAGGATCGGTTTTGGGGAAAACAAACTAAGAGCTCTTTTGTTTTTTCCTTTTCCCCCCCCCCTTTTTTTATCTCCTAACCTTTGGGGTTTTTTTCCCTGGGGGTTTTTAAAGTTGTATGCAAACTTTTTTTCCCCCCTCGTCCTTTGTCTATACTGGTTTTTTAAAACCTTTTCCCGTCCCCCTTTCCCCTTTTGGTGGTAATCAGGGGCCCCTTCTAAGGGGGTAGATTTTTAGGGGGAGGGTTTTTAGGGACAGGGTTTTCGCTGGGGGCCTGGACCTCTGTACCATTAACAGTACCTCCAGGTAGGGGGACTAGTCAGGGCCCCAGTTTAGGGTCAGCATAGACCCCGGTCCACCTCTTGCCAGAGACAGCGTGAAAAGGATTCAGTATTGACCCACAGGATATTATGTCAGTTTATACTATGCTATATATACGTTTTAATGTTACCTATTTATATGTTATATAGAATGTTGTCCCACTTGATAGATTACTGACATTATATATTTATACATCTGCTAGACAGCGTGACACTGGTCTCAATGATTCTATGTCATTAGCGATTCAAATTGACAGACGTTTGCGTGAGCGTAGAGTATGCGTGGAATAGTGTTGCCTTGTGAACCAGCTTCTGAACCATGCAGTGTGATAGAGTGGCTTCTGGGCACAGCGTCATAAGTTTCAAAAACGCAATGGGTTATGTTTCTACTGTGGTGACGCCTCTCATGCTATTTCAGTCTGCCCTAAGCGGGGAAGACGTTTTGCATGCTCAATTGTCTTGGGTAGTGTTCAGACTAAATTTCTGTTGACTGTTACCCTGATTTGCTCCCTGTCCACATTTTCTGCTCAGGCTTTTGTTGATTCGGGAGCAGCTATTAACCTGATGGATTTTGATTTTGTTAAACGTTGTGGGTTTCCCTTGATACCCCTACAGAAGTCTATTCCCCTACTGGGATTGATTCTACCCCTTTGGCTGAGAATAAACCCCAGTTCTCTACTCAGGTGATAATGAGGGTTGAACCTGATCATCAGGAGAGTTGCAAATTTTTGGTGCTGTATAATCTGCATGACATTATTGTACTAGGTTTCCCTTGGTTACAGTCTCATAATCCTGTTTTGGTTGGAAATCTGTGTCTGTAACCAGTTGGGGCTGCCAATGTGTTAATGCCAACACTCCTGTTTTTTCTGCCTCTCCCCAGGCTCAGGATGTTCCTGACTTTTTGACTGATTGTTCTGATGTGTTTAGAGAAAGTAAATCTGCATCCTTGCCCCCCCCATAGGAGCTATGACTGCGCTATTGAATTAGTGCCTGGTAGTAAATTCCCTAAAGGTCACCTTTTTAACTTGTCTGTACCTGAACATGACGCTATGCGGTCTTATATCAAGGAGTCATTGGAGAAGGGTCATATCAGACCATACTCTTCACCCTTGGGTGCCGATTTTTTCTTTGTGGCCAAAAAGGATGGTTCATTAAGGCCTTGTATTGATTATCGTCTCTTGAACAATATCACTGTGAAATATCAATATCCTTTACCCTTGATTTCTGACCTGTTTTCCTGGGTGAAAAGTGCTACTTGGTTTACCAAGCTTGACCTCAGGGGGGGTATAACCTTATTCGCATTAAGCACGGGGATGAATGTAAGACGGCGTTTAATACCCCAGAAGGGCATTTTGAGTACCTAGTGATGCCCTTTGGGCTCACTAATGCTCCTTCCGTCTTCCAGTCCTTCATGAATGACATTTTCAGGGATTTTGTGGATAAATTTCTGATTGTTTAATTGGATGATATCTTGATTTTTTCCAATGACTGGGACTCTCATGTGAAACATGTTCGGACTGTGTTCCAGATTTTGAGAGAGAATGCTCTGTATGTGAAGGGATCAAAGTGTCTTTTTGGCGTACAGAGGATCTCATTTCTGGGATTCATTTGTCCCCATCTGTTCTTGAAATGGACCCGGTCAAGGTTCAGGCCATCTGTGATTGGGTCCAACCCACTTCATTAAAGGCTCTTCAGAGATTCTTGGGTTTTGCCATTTTTATCGTAAATTTTTGGTAATTTCTCTGTTATTGTTAAACCATTGACTGATTTGACCAAAAAGGGTTTCTGATGTGGTGAATTGGCCTCCTGAGGCAGTCTCTGCGTTTCAGGAACTTAAGCAGAGATTCACTTCTGCTCCTGTTCTACGGCAGCCTGATGTTTCTCTGCCATTTCAGGTGGAGGTTGATGCTCTGAAAATTGGGTCAGGTGCCGTTTTGTCCTAAAGAGATCCAGAGACCTCTAAAAGTAACCCTTGTGCCTTTTTTCTCTCGAAAATTTTCTACAACTGAACGTAATTATGACGTGGGTAATCGGGAGTTATTGGCCATGAAGTGGGCTTTTGAAGAGTGGAGACATTGGCTGGAGAGAGCCAAACATCATGTGGTGGTCCTCACGGACCATAAGAATCTGGTTTATCTGGAATCAGCCAAGCGACTTAATCCTAGACAGGCCAGGTGGACCTTGTTTTTCACACGTTTTAATTTTGTGGTTTCCTTTCTTCCTGGCACTAAGAATGTTAAGGCGGATGCCCTCTCGAGGAGTTTCCTTGTGGACTCTCCTGAGTTATCTGATCCTGCTGTTATTTTGAAAGAGGGTGTAGTTCTTTCCGCCATCTTGCCCAATTTGAGACTGGCTCTGGAAGGGTGTCAGGAGGATAAACCCGATCGCTGCCCTATTGGGAAATTGTTTGTCCCAGACCGGTGGAAAAAGAGTGTGATGTCTGAGATTCATTGTTCCGCGTTGGCCGGTCATCCCGGAATTTTTGGTACCAGAGACTTGGTTAGTCGGTCCTTTTGGTGGCCTACTTTGTCTCGTGACGTCAGGGAATTTTTTGCAGTCCTGTGGGACTTGCTCTCGCTCCAAGCCTTGCTCTCGCTCTAGTGGTTTGTTGATGCCATTGCCTGTGCCCAAGAGACCATGGACCCATACTCTATGGATTTAATTTCCGACCTCCCTGTTTCTCAGAGAATGACCGTTATCTGGGTGATTTGTGATAGGTTTTTCTAAATGATACATCTTGTGCCATTACCTAAGTTGCCTTCCTCCTCCGAATTGGTGCCTTTGTTCCTTCAGCACGTGGTTCGGTTACACGGCATTCCTGAGAACATTGTGTCTGACATAGGAGTCCAGTTTGTTTCCAGATTTTGGAGGACTTTTTGTTCTAAACTTGGTGTTCAATTGTCTTTCTCCTCGGCTTTTCATCCTCAGACCAATGGACAAACTGAGAGAACAAACCAGACATTGGAGACTTATCTGAGATGCTTTGTGTCTGCTGATCAAGATGACTGGGTCTCTTTTTTGTTCAGTCCTGCGGGACTTGCTCTCGCTCCAAGCCTTGCTCTCGCTCTAGTGGTTTGTTAATGCCATTACCTGTACCCAAGAGGCTATGGACCCATATTTCTATGAATTTTATTTCTGACCTTCCTGTCTCTCAGAGAATGACCGTTATCTGGGTAATCTGTGATAGGTTTTCAAAGAGGATACATCTTGTGCCATTACCTAAGTTGCCTTCCTTCTCCGAGTTGGTGCCTTTGTTCTTTCAGCATGTGGTTTGGTTACATGGATTTCCGAAGAACATTGTGTCTGACAGAGGAGTCCAGTTTGTTTCCAGATTTTGGAGGACATTTTGTTCTAAACTTGATGTTCAGTTATCGCTCTCCTCTGCATTTCACCCTCAGACCAATGGACAAACCGAGAGATCAAACCAGACCTTGGAGACTTATTTGAGATGTTTTGTGTCTTCTGATCAAGATGACTGGGTCTCTTTTTTGACTTTGGCTGAGTTTGCTCTTAATATTAGAGCTAGCTCTGCCACCTTGATGTCTCCATTTTTCTGCAATTCCGGGTTTCACCCTCGATTTTCTTCAGGACAGGCGGAGCTTCTGTCTGTCCGGGGTTGACTTTATTGTTCAGCGTATGCAGCAGGTTTGGGACCAGGTAGTGGAGAGGTTGTCTCTCTCTCAGAAGAAGGCCCAGCGGTTTGCCAACCGGCATAGGACTGATGGTCTTCGTTTTAAAGTGGGGACTTGGTTTGGTTGTCCTCAAGGAATATCCCTATGAAAGTTGCATCTCCAAAATTTAAGCCAAGGTTCATTGGACCTTATAAGATCATGGAAATTATTAATCCGGTTTCCTTCCGTTTGCTTCTTCCAGGGACATTTAAGATCCATAACGTGTTCCACAAATCCTTATTGAAGAGGTTTGTCGAACCAGTGGTTCCTATGGCTGCGCCTCCCAACCCTGTTTTGGTTGAGGGCAATTTGGAGTATGTGGTTGAGAGGATATTGGATTTTCGTTTTGCTAGAAGGAAACTCCAGTATTTGGTTAAGTGGAGAGGTTATTGTCAGGAGGACAATTCTTGGGTGTTTGCTTCGGTCATTCATGCAGGGAGACTTATCCGTGCCTATCATCGAGCCCATCCTGATCGGACTGGTTGTGCAGGTGAGGGTACGGTGACCCCTCCTCAAGTACTGTTGTGAATATGCTGGAGGCAGCTTCTGAGCTGGGGCTCCCTCTGGTGGTTGCTCAGAGTAATGAACTGATTACTGAATGGCCTTCAGCTGGCGCTGAATGGTAGGATATAAGTGGCCTGAGTTCCCAGCAGCCTTGCTGGTTATCAATTGTTCCTTCTGGTCTTGCTTGAAGCACTGCTAGTTTCCTGCTCTCCTTCAGATAAGTGTTTGCTGTTTTTTTTCCTTTGTTTGATTTTCTCTGCTGGTTTGCTGCCTGCAGTGGACTGCAGCCTGTCCCCTTTTGGGGGTCTGGCGCTGCAATTGTGCTCCGTTTGTGTCTGCACTTTTGCTTTGCTCTTTTGTTACTTTTTATTTGCTGAATAGCGTTTTGTTACACCAGAGATCTGATTTAGGTGGATGAGATCGTGTGATCTCAAGTTTTTTGGCAATCAGAAGTGTTGGTATTTTTGTTAGGGTTTTTTTGGATTGCAGTCAGAATTCTTTCCGGTACTTTTCTTTCTAGACAGATTGGGCCCCAGCGTTTGCTCATTGTATTTTCTGTCTGTGTCCGTGCTTTCTTCTTGTCTAACCGCCATTACATGTTTGGGGGCTTCCTATTTTCTTTGGGATCTGCTCCGGGGCAGATAGCTTTCATTTTTCTGCCTTTAGGTGTAGTTATCTCTCAGGCTGTGAAGAGGCGTCTAGGATCACCGTAGGAACGCTCCACGGCTACCTCTAGTTGTGTGGTTAGTTCAGGTTACTTCTATCTAATAGGTTCCAGCCTCTCTGGTGTATTACCGCTTTTGCTATTTTTGCTATTTCTCCTCAGTTACCGAAACATAACAGATACTATTGCCAACCAATTTATTTAATCGGAAACCTGACAGGCAAATTCAGGCGAGATCCATGCCTTGTTCATTTTCAGAAAAGTAAGCCGGTCAATGTTAACGGAGGATAGTCACATGCGACGGTCTGTTAGTACACAACCTGCGGCACTAAAGACGCGCTCCGATAATACACTAGCAGCAGGGCAAGTCAGCACCTCCAATGCATACTGGCTAAGCTCTGGCCATGTATCCAGCTTAGAGACCCAAAACTTGAAGAGAGAAGAGCAGTCTGGGAGTACACTGAGAGGGCAAGACATGTAGTCTGTCACCATCTGATGGAAACGTTGCCTCCTGCTGACTGGAGCCGTCTGTGATGGTATAGACATTTTTGGCGGGGACACAAAAGTTTGCCACATTTGGGCCATACTGGTCTTGCCCTGCGCAGAGGCGCTGCTTCTGCTCCCTCTTGGTGCAGTGCTTCCTACACTGCCTCGACGCACAGAGCTGCTTTGTAAAGCACTAGCAGCAGTGCACTCGGCTGGAATGGAGAACATGATGGAATGCACCAGTGTGTCTTGGTACTCCCGCATTTTAGGCTCCCGGTTCAACGGTGTTATGAGGCTTTGCAAGTTGTCACGGTAGCGAGGGTCTAGGAGGGTGTACACCCAATAATCAGACGTGGTGAGAATGTGGGCGATGCGGCGGTTGTTTCTCAGGCACTGCAGCATGAAATCCACCTTGTGCTGCAGACTCCCAAATGGCCAAGAAACGCTGTCCCCTGCAAGAGGCGTCAGCTCTGCCTGCTCTGCATCAACCCACCCTCGCTCTACATACTGACTACTAGAGCATTGTGCGCCTCCCTCCTCTGGAGCGATGTCTTCCTCCTCCATTGACTCCTCCTCATCCTCCTCACAAAGTGTCCCCTGCCTAGGCCTTTGTGAGGAACCACGTTGTGCAGACTGTCCAGAAGGTGATGGAATTTGTGACTCCTCATCCTCCACCTCTTCCAAAACCTCATCCCTTAGTGCTTGCAGTGTTTTTTGAAGCAGGCAGATAAGGGGGACAGTCATGCTGACTAGTGCATCATCTGCAGTCGCCATCCGCGTCGAATCATCGAACGCACGCAAAACGTGGCAGATGTCCTTCATAGAGGCCCACTCAGTGGTGGTGAAGTGTGAACGGCGCAAATTGCGAGTTGTTTGCGGCTGATGCAGCTGGTACTCCATTACTGCTGGCTGCTGCTCACACAACCGCTCCAACATATGTAACGTGGAATTCCACCTGGTGGGTAGGTCACATATGACGCAATGTTCTGGAAGGCGTAATCGGTGTTGCAGAGCTGCAATGCGCGATCTGGCCATGCTGGAACGCTGCAAGTGTGCGCACTCTATGCAGACCTTGTGCAGCAGTGCATCAAGATCCGGATAGTCCCTCAAAAAACTCTGCATGACCAAGTTGAGCACATGTGCCAGACATGGTATGTGAGTGAGGTTGCCTAGGCCCAGAGCTGCCACCAGATTTCGGCCATTGTCACACATTACCAAGCCTGGCTGGAGATTCGCTGGCACAAACCACACGTCGCTTTCCTGCTTGATGGCAAACCAGAGCTCCTGCGCTGTGTGGCTTCGATTCCCCATAGAAATTAATTTCAGGACGGCCTGTTGACGTTTGGCCACGGCTGTGCTCATATCAGTCGTAACAGGTAAGCGTTCACGGGTCCATGTGGAGGTAGACCGTGACGGCTCCTGCAGCAATGATTCTGAGGAACTGGAGTAGGAGGAGGAGTCAATGTGTACAGACTGGATTCCTGCAATCCTTGGAGTTGCCAGAACACGTACAGCGCCACTCTCCAGATCTGTACCCGGCTCCACAATATTGACCCAATGGGCAGTGAGGGAAAGGTATCGTCCCTGTCCATGGTTACTGGTCCACGCATCGGTGGTCAGGTGGACCTTGCTACTGACGGCGTTTAGTAGCGCATGTTTAATTTTTCCCTCCACATGCTTTTGCAGGGCAGGGACTGCTTGCCTGCTGAAATAAAAGCGGCTGGGCACGTTGTATTGTGGGACTGCCAATGCCATGAAGTTACGGAAGGAGTCAGTCTCCACCAGCCTGAATGACAGCATTTCAAGGGACAGGAGTTTTGCAATGCCAGCATTCAGAGCCTGTGCTCGGGGATGGTTTGCCGAGTATGGCCTCCTTTTCTCCCATGCCTGTGCTACCGATAGCTGTAGAGTGGCCTGGGAGTGTGAGGATGACTGGGAACATGGTGCTGTGGGTGGAATTACACTGGGTCTCTGTACACCAGTGCCAGAGGTTCTTCCAGGGCGATCCTGTGAGGAAGCCGAACCAGCTGTGTGGTGAGCTGGAGGAAGAGGCTACAACACGAGCTGAAGATGTAGGTGGTGCTGTGGCTTGGCCTACGTCTCCAGTGTGTCTTTGTAACTCCACCACGTGCTTGGTCTGCACAGGTTTCCACATATTTGTGGTATTGAGGTTGCTGACACTTTTACCTCTTTTTACTTTTTGATTACACAGCAAATGTCATCTGCAGCTGTGTCAAAAAAGGACCACGCACTGCAAGTCCTGGGAGCGCCCGTTTTGGCTTTTGGAAGAGAACTGCTCCGAACGGGTGCCAAAGTGGAGGCTACAGGCAACGGAGTCTGAAGCCTACCTCTCCCTCCTGTTTGGACCGTTGGGGAATCTCTTCCTCAGAGCTGCTCCCACCACCTTCCTGTTCCTCACGCCATGATGGGTCAAGGACCTCATCATCTACACTACCCTCTTCAAACACCTGCTTCTCCTGGGTTGTCTGGCCAGCACCATGTGCAACAGAAACTGGCACATGAGTCTCATCATCATCAGATGCGTTCTGCGGTGTGCTGACCATAGGCACTGGCCCACCCGCCTCTTCAGATTCAGAGAGACAAAGCAGTTGCGCATCACTGCATACTCCCTCTTCTTCACATTCTAGAATGCTGCTTGGCTGGCCCCCTCTTTCCAAGCCAACAGATTCAGAGAACAGAAGTAGAGACTGAGCTGTCTCCTGTACAAAGCTCTCTGACTGCCTGGGCAATTTGGCAGGTGGTGAAGAGACAGATGGTTGCTTTTCAGTGCTCTGGTTCTGAGAGGATGTAGAAGTAATTGAAGTCGATGCGTTAGCTGCCATCCATCCGACAACGGCTTCAATTTGTTCTTCCCGCAGCAGGGGGTTACGGAAAGCTCCTACAAAGCTGCGCATAAAGGACCGCTCACGGGGAAAACTGGTGGATGCTGTGTCACTGGTGGCCGCAGCAGGCACAGAATCCCCACGTCCTCTCCCTGCTGAAACTTCATGCCCACGACCATGTGCCTTACTCACTGCCTTCTTCATCTTGGTAGATTGATAAAGATAGGCAGAAAAGTACTAAGGCCTTAGTGTGCTTATTTCTGAACAGCTGCTAACAGGTATAAGAAACACTAAGTTTATTAAGTGTGGACTACACTTTAATATGAGCTAATGTGGCCTAAAAAGTGTCAAGTGTAGTGTTTGGTGAACTTTATTCACTTTTTTTTGTGTTTTTCACCCAAAAAAACAAAGGTTGTGATTGAGACAAAAGATGTACAATCGATAGTATCACAAACTTTTTGTAGCTCTTACAATGCAGGAAACTACAATGCAATAGATAAGGCTACAAAAAATAGGGTAATACTAATCTGGCTGGTCCTGCAGGCCGCAAACCAGCCGAAAGGCTCCTCTATCTACTCCTATCTAGTGTTTGCAACAAATGTATTGGATACGGATGGAAGCGCGGCACACTAATAGGAGAGAGTTAATTTAAATTGAATTGAGCAGCACCAATTGCAAAAAAAAAAAAGTATGAGGCAGTGACACACGCTTAGCAGACTACAAACAGCAGTGGATGCAGAACTAACTTCAGCGTGAGTTGCTCTCACAAAGTGACCTCACAGACAGCCGTGAACACTGCACACAGCTTTTCACTAGCTCTGAAAGGCTCCACTATGTACTTCTATAGTGTTTGCAACCAATGTATTGGATACGGATGGAAGCGTGGCACACTAATAGATGAGAGTTAAGTTAAATTCAATTGAGCAGCACCAATTGCAAAAAAAAAAAGTATGAGGCAGTGACACACGCTTAGCAGACTACAAACAGCAGTGGATGCAGAACTAACTTCAGCGTGAGCTGCTCTCACAAAGTGACCTCACAGACAGCCGTGAACACTGCACACAACTGTTCACTAGCTCTGAAAGGCTCCGCTATGTACTTCTATAGTGTTTGCAACCAATGTATTGGATACGGATGGAAGCGCGGCACACTAATAGATGAGAGTTAATTTAAATTGAATTGAGCAGCACCAATTACAAAAAAAAAAGGATGAGGCAGTGACACACGTGCAGCTGACTACAACCAGCGGTGGATGCAGACGAAACTGCAGCGTGACCTGCACTCACACACAGACCTTGCAGACAGCTGTGAAAACAGCACTGCAAGGCAAAAGGAAGCTTTACACAGCGGTTGGTAAACTAACCTGCCTACAGAACAATTCACAAAATCGCAATCTCTAACTGTCCCTCAGAGTCAGAAGAGCAGCGTTCTGTCCCTAACTGAATTCACAGCAGAGTGAAACCAAAATGGCGGCGGCGCCTTTTATAGTGCATTCTGACATCATTTCAGCAGCCAATCACAGCCATGCCATTAGCTAACATGACCGCAGCATAGCATTATGGGAACTTCCGATTCCGGTATACGATTTTGGCAAAAGTATCGGAATTCCGATACCGCGAATATCGTCCGATACCCGATACTTGCGGTATCGGAATGCTCAACACTAGTAATGACATGAAAAACAGTAATCTATGATGTGTTATTTTTTCCCATCAAAACTTTGCTTTTCATTTAGTTCAATTTTTAAAAACTAACTCATTTTTTTTCTTTAACTATCGATCAGCCTTTGCAAAGTTATGACTCTTTGCAATTCAGTCTATTTACTCATTTTGTCTTCTACCTACTTGAAAACTATGCTGGAACTGCTGTTTTAACTGCCTAGTTCATGCTCTTTTAGAAGCTGATTTGAACTGCTGCTCTTGGAAGAATATATACTCAAAGCAAAATAAAGTAATGGAGTATATTAAAAAACATCATAACACTGAAAAGACTGATAAAAAAAAGTTTAGATACTCTTTAAAGGCATTAGACATCAGTGACATGGAAACAATTATTTTTATATACTTTAGTGGTCATCTCTATTTAATAAAATTGCACTGGATACATAGTCACAGTAAAAATAGTTTTTGTTTCTTTACACTATCACCCTCAGGGCCGGCGTCAGCACCCGGCATACCCGGGCAAGTGCAAGGGCACTGAGTCGTCGGGGGGGCCCACTCGCTGTTGAGCACCCCGGCGCCCAGAAGCGTATCTAGTGGGGCGCAGTCGGACCGCCTAATTCGGCGGTCCGCAGTGTCACCCCTGGCGGCTGTATTCTGCCGCCCCCTGTACTGGGTATCTGCTGTTCTCAGTGCCTGCTGTCAAGCTGACAGCCGGCACAAAGAAGCTGCAGCGCGCCGGCTCCCAGAGTCCAGTGAACAAGTGTACTTGCGTCTTTCAGACGCGAGTACAACTAAGCCGACGTCAGCAGCATGATCATGTCATGTGATCAAGCTGCTGAAGTCACTTTCCGGCAGGCAGAAGAGAGAAGAAGATCTATTGTAAGTGCTCCTGCCTCGTGTGTCTGTGGAGCTGCAGATTCAGCTAGAAGGGGGAGGATTTATTGTTTGCTTGTGTGTGGGTGGAATTCCTTCTTTGTGGAGGGGATCTATTCTGTGTGGGAGGATTATTCAGTGTGTTGGGGATTATTCAGTGTGGAGGGGGTATTTATTATTAGTGTGGAGGGGGATTATTCAGTGTGAGGGGGATTTATTATTTGTGTGGAGGAGGGATTATTCTGCGTGTTGGGGGATTATTCAGTGTGAGGGGGATTTATTATTAGTGTGAAGGGGCGATTATTCAGTGTGAAGGGGGGATTAGGGTTGGGGGGTGTGTGTGGAGGGGGACTCAAAACTGAATTCTTGCCCCGAGTGCCAGAAAACCTAGATACACCTCTGCCGGCACCCATTAGCGGAGTAGAGTGGTGTTAGCGCCGCCACTGGGCCCCCCCGCTCGCTTAGGGCCCCGGCAGCCGGCACAATAATTACCTCTCCCTGTGCCTCCCTGCAGCTCCGGTGTCTTCCGCAGCTCTGCACTGTGACGTCTCAGGTCAGAGGGCGCGATGACGTCTTTCCACAGCGCCCTTTCCTGAGCCGTAACAGTGCAAAGCGCAGCACAGTGCAGAGGAGAGCTCCATATTTTGTACGGAGCATTATATGGGGACCAGTATCCTGTATGGAGCAATTTATGTGGTCCAGTATTCTGTATGGAGCATTATTTGAGGTCAGTGGCGTAGCAACTGTTTGTGGCGCCCGGGGCGGCAAATTTTAGGCCACACCCCTAGCCACACCCATTTCACTGGTCACACCCATATCCACGCCCTGACCACACCCACTTAGCACTGCTGATCACACTGTTTCATAAACAATAATTATAAACACATACCTCTCAACCGTCCCGGTTTCAGCGGGACAGTCCCGATTTCGGGACCCTGTCCGCTGTCCTGGCCAGGCGGTTTACTTTCCGCATTAGAATCGTACATACGGAAACCCCGGGGACCTCCCACACATTCTGGCAGCCACAAGTCACGTTCCATCGCTGACCTCATTTCCCCAGGATGTGGGGATCTCACCAGCTATGAGGCGCTCCATTCAATACCCGGCTCTCACTGAGCGAGACAGGCAGGATCTGGGGATCTCTTCATCTGTTGAACAGATCCCATGTTGAGATCCCCACATCCTGCTTGTCTCGCTCAGTGAGAGTCGGGTATTGTATGCAGCGGTCCGTACAATACCCGGCTCTCACTCCAATAGATCCAGCGGCTCGATGCGTCGCCGTTCTGAAGACTCTCCCGAGAACGAGTTACAGTATCTGCTGCTGTAAGCTGACCGCCGGAAATGAGGTCAGCGGTCATTTCCAGCGTTCAGCTGACTTACAGCACGTCACCTCCGGACGGTGGAACGTGACATGTGGCTGCCAGAACGTGTGGGAGGTCCCCGGGTTTCCGCATGTACGATTCTAATGCGGGAAAGTAAACCTCCCGGCCAGGACAGCGGGACAGGGACCCAGCCCTACACAGATAACAGCATTCGCTCCGTCCCCACGCAGACCCATGCACATAATGGCACCCCTCCTTCCCCCCTGCAGCCCCCAAGCACACAGATCCCGCAAGTAACAGGACCCTTGTACATGCGCGGCTCCGCTCTTTGTGGCCCTGTACACACACGGCTCCGCTCCACACACCTCACACGCACAAGGCTCCGCTCCGTACACCTCGTACACACACGGCTTCGCTCCGTACACCTCGTACACACGGCTCCGCTCCGTACACCTCGTACACACGGCTCCGCTCCGTACACCTCGTACACACACGGCTCCGCTCCGTACACCTCGTACACACACGGCTTCGCTCCGTACACCTCGTACACACACGGCTTTGCTCCGTACACCTCGTACACACACGGCTCCGCTCCGTACACCTTGTACACACGGCTCCGCTCCGTACACCTCGTACAGACGGCTCCGCTCCGTACACCTCGTACACACACGGCTTTGCTCCGTACACCTCGTACACACACGGCTTTGCTCCGTACACCTCGTACACACACGGCTCCGCTCCGTACACCTCCGCTCCGTACACCTCGTACACACACGGCTTTGCTTCGTACACCTCGTACACACACGGCTCCGCTCCGTACACCTCGTACACACACGGCTCCGCTCCGTACACCTCGTACACACACGGCTTCGCTCCGTACACCTCGTACACACACGGCTTTGCTCCGTACACCTCGTACACACACGGCTCCGCTCCGTACACCTCGTACACACACGGCTCCGCTCCGTACACCTCGTACACACACGGCTTCGCTCCGTACACCTCGTACACACACGGCTTCGCTCCGTACACCTCGTACACACGGCTCCGCTTCGTACACCTCGTACACACGGCTCCGCTCCGCACACCTCATGCACACACAGCTCAGCTACATCCACACTGTAAACCCCTTATGATCCCACATATAAACTTACCATCATCCAGCACCATGACGATGATGACGACCAGTACAGCAGCAGCTTCCTGCACACAGGGGCCTGATCATGTGACACCTAACTCCTCCCCTCCTGTGACCTCATCACAGGTCCTGCTAGCATCTTTACAAAGCACAGCACAGCAATGGTAAATGCTGGCTGTGCGAAGTTGGGAGGCCAAGGAAGGGTGCGCTGCCCCCACACACAGGTGCCGCCCCCACACACAGGTGCCGCCTGGGGCGGACCGCCCCCCCGCCCCCCCCCACGCTACGCCACTGTTTGAGGTCCAATATTCTTTATGGAGCATTATATTTGGCCTATAATATTGTATGGAGGACTATACTGTCCGATCTGTACTGTGTGTTGTGAGAATTCGGCGGTTTCTGAGCTATTGTAGAATTTACAATAGATATCACTCATGTAATGTAAGAAGTGAAATCTTTGGCCTTGTACTATACCCATATTTCTCTGCAATATCGGAGCATCATGAATTGTGGTCTGTGTTAAAGGGGCCCACTGAGACTCTTTCACCCGGGGGCCCATAAAAACCCAGAGCCGGCCCTGATCACCCCTATAGTCCTCCATTTCCTACTAATCCCCCTAATCCCTACACCTAGTAATGAACTGGTCATCTCTCCCTCCATTGATTGATCACAAATTTCCCAACTTTTCTAATGACATAGCCATTCGTTCAGCCCCTGCTTCCCCAGTCCCTTTAACAGGAACTCTATCGAACTCTCGCTCTGTCTCTAACAACTTTTGCTACATCTGTGATCTTTTCATTATTAACAAACTTTCCTTCCTTTGCATCACAGAAAACTAGCTCACCACCTTTGATACTGCCTTTCCAGGTGCACTTGTTTTGGATTCCACTTCCCACACGCCTGTCCCAAGCAGCAAGCATGGTGGAGTTGGTTTCCTCCTGTCAAATAACTGCTCCTTCACACAAAATTCCACCTCTGTCCTCCGCTACTCTCCCTTCTTTTAAAGTGCATTGTATGCACATCTACTACCCCTCGAACCCCCAAGACCAGCCACCACCTTCTTCGAACACTTCACCACTTGGTTACTTCACTTCCTTTAAATTGTCATTCCCACTATCGTCATGTGTGACTTCAACATCCCCATTGACAAATTCCACTGAGCTGTCTGTAAGCTTTTATCTCTCTCTTTCTCCTTTAGCATCCCTCAGTGTCCTTCCGCAGCCACTCACAAAGTGGTCTACACACTGGACCTCATTTTCCCATGTCTCTATTTCCTATCTAACTATTGTCACACCGCCTGTCCTGCCGCCATCTGAGCCCTGTCATACTTACGTGTCCACGGCGTCCCGGCGTGCTTCCTGTGCTGATGTGCGTCACTAGGCTTCGGCGCTTCTGGTCTAGCGGCCAGTCCTTGACTCTCGTCGGGTGCGTGTACGCACTGGGTTCAGCGGCGCACGCGCACATCTACTTTTCTGAGTTCAGCCGCTCCGTCCTCTCTATGCCCGGGAGGACCCCGACCCAGAAGTCCTCGGGGCGCTCCACATTTCAGTCAGCCTCTCGTCTTAGACGGCGCCTGATTGTCATTTGTTGTTACTTGTAATTCTGAACTCACGTCTGCCCGCGCTCCCTCTGCCCACTGTTCGTGTCGGTTTATCGCTACCTTTCCTTTGTCCTTTCATAGGTCTCTATTTTGTCTCCCCTCCAGTGCCCGCCTGCCAGTTCATCAGTCCTGCCTGTATGCCTGTTACTCAGCCATGCCTCTCCACCGGTGCCTCATCTGTGCCTCTCAGTCAGTATCCCAGTTGTGCTTCCCTACCAGTGCCTCTCTCATGCCTGTGTTCCAGTGTCTCAGCTGTAACCACCTATTATTGTCTCAGCCGTGCTTCCCTGCCAGTATCTCTATCCTGCTTGGGTTCTAGTGTCTCAGCCGTATCCACCTACCATTGTCTCAGCCGTGCTTCCCTGTCAGTGTGTCAGCCATACCAGCCTCGTTGCTGGTCCTTCCCGCTACCTTCCTTTGGTCTCCTTTAGGCTGACCCTGGGTACCAGCTGTCGCGGCTGTAGTCTTACTTGGGCCTGCCCTTGATGCTCCCTGTATAGGGGGTGGTTCACCTGGTCAGCTCGCCCTGGGGAGGGTCATTTTCGCAGCCCTGCGAGTTCACTCTAGGAGTACCACAAGTTCTCTCCGTACATTCACACCATGGACCCTGCTGGTGACTCGGCTGCAACTCAAAAAGTGTTGCTCTTTTTACAGGAGAACCAGACCCGTATTATGTCCTTAATGAAATCCATGGACACCCGGCTGTCCGCCCTGCAGACCTATGACCCATGGAATGCCTCGCTGGTGGCCAGTCTCCAGCAAGAGCTCGCTCAGCAGTGAGACACCCAGGCCCACATTCTTAGATGCATGGTGTCCGTGGAAGACAGGCTACTCTCTCTCTAGTCGTCCGCCGATGCCTCTGTTCCGCCTCGTGACCCTGCTTCTCACCCTCCGCTGCATTTGGGAAAGCCACCTCAGTATACCGGAGATCCCAAATTGTGTAGAGGGTTCTTGAATCAGTGTCGCCTTCATTTTGAGCTTCTGCCTCAGCAATACCCTACGGATCGAGCCAAAGTGGCGTTTATTGTGTCTCATCTCGAGGGGGAGGGTTTAGCTTGGGTGAACCCCCTGTGGGAACGTGACGACCCTATTGTCTCGCGTATCCAAACTTTTTAGACACCTTTCGAAGGGTTTTTGTTGAGCCCGGCCGTTTAGCATCCACTACCGAGTCATTTTTTACCTCCACCAGGGTACGCTCTCTGTAGGGCAATACATCATTCGGTTCCACACTTTGTCCTCCGAGCTGGGTTGGAATAATGAGGCCTTGGTAAAAACTTTTGGGCGAGGCCTGTCTGCTCAAATTAAGGACAAGCTAGCGGGACGGGACACACCAACTTCTTTGGAGGATCTAATCTCCATGGCGACTTGCATTGATCTTCGCTTCCAGGAGCGCTGCCACGAGTCAGCCAGACAGAAGACTTCCCCGTCTATCCCCGGCTACACGCAATCCCTCCCGTTCGCTGTCCATGTCAGCTTCTGCGGCCTTTGCACCTGAGCCTATGCAAGTGGCCCATCTCAAGCCGGTAGGACAGCGCAGTAAAGAGAGGCTCGTACAGGGACTGCGGCAGTGCTTTTCATCTTCTATGTTCTTGTCCCGAGAGGTCGGGAAATGCCTCCGCCTAGGACAGGTAAGAGAGGCCTCCCTAGGTGTCTGCTATTCCTCTCTGCCCTTGACCCTCTCTGTTCCTTTGAATTTGGGTTCTAGTCGTTTTTCAGAGGTGGCTTATATTGACTCAGGCGCGGCAGGCAACTTCATTCAGCTCGAGGCGGTCAGAAAATTTCAGATTCCTGTCAGGCCCTTGGAGACCCCTCAGCAGATAGCTTCGGTTGACGGCAGGCCCTTGCGAGAGACCGTTACTCAGGTCACCGAAGAGGTGGAGTTACAGATTGGAGCCTTGCATCGGGAGAAGATAGCTTTCTATGTTCTGCCCTCATTGTCTCATACATTCCTCCTGGGACTTCCGTGGTTAAGAATTCATGAACCCATTCTTGATTGGCGGTCAGGTGACATTTTGCGTTGTGGACAGTCAATGCCAGAAAAGATGCTTGCTTCCCATCTAGCCAGTGAGTTCTTTTCGGCCTGCCTCGGTGCCTGCAGATTTGCCTTTGGCGTACTGGGCCTTCACGGACGTTTTCAACAAGAGAGAGGCGGAGAATCTGCACCCGCATCGTCCATATGATTGCCCGATCAACCTCGCACCAGGTTCTACTCCACCCAGGGGCCAAATTTACCTGTTGTCCCCTGTCAAGACTCAAGTCATGACTGAGTACATCCACAAGAATTTGGCCAGAGGATTTATTCGGAAGTCCTCTTCACCCGCAGGCACGGGTTTCTACTTTGTTAAGAAGGATGGGTCCCTCTGTCCCTGTATTAACTATCGATGTCTCAATGACATCACCATTAAGAACAAGTACCCCCTTCCTCTTATTCTGGAACTTTTCGACCTGCTACGGGGAGCACGAATCTTTACAAACCTGGATCTTCATGGGGCTTACCATCAAATCGGTATCCACCCTGGAGATGAGTGGAAGACCGCTTTTAACACCCGTGATGGACACTGAGTATTTGGTCATGCCCTTTGGCTTGTGCAACTCTCCCTCAGTATTCCAGGAGTTTGCTAATGATGTTTTCCGGGATCTACTGTACTCCTACATGGTGGTGTACTTAGACAATATTCTTGTGTATTCTCCGGATCTGTCTACCCATAGAAAAGACGTCCGCCAAGTATTGCTGCGCCTGAGGGAGAATCATCTTTATGCCAAGCTTGAGAAATGCGCCTTCGACCAGTCGTCTCTTCCGTTCCTGGGTTACATCATCTCTGACTCTGGCTTACGCATGGATCCAGGAAAGGTGTCGGTCGAGCTCAACTGGCCGCTTCCCCATGATGTTAAGGCGATCCAGCAATTCCTTGGATTCGCAAATTACTACCAGCACTTTATCCCACACTTCTCCCTCTTGACCCGTCCAATTTCCTCTCTGATTCGCAAGGCAGCCAACCCTCATGTTTGGTCGTCCAAGGTCGAGGATGTCTTCCTGTCCTTGAAACAAGCCTTTGCTTCGGCTCCTGTGCTCCATCATCCTGAGGCTAACAAACCCTTCATTCTTGAGGTAAATGCTTCTGCCCTCATGGCCGGTGGGGAACTGACTCGATGTTCTTCCTCCGGACTGCTTGTTACCTGCCGCTTCTTCTCCAAGACGTTCTCCACCTTGGAACGTAAATACTCCATTGGCAACAGCGAGCTGTTAGCCATCAAGTTGGCGCTAGAGGAGTGGCGATATTTATTGGAGGGAGTAGTACATCCTTTTAAGATCTACATGGATCACAAGAACCTGGAATACATCCCGACGGCACAAAGACTTAGTCCCCGGCAAGCCAGGTGGTCTCTGTTTTTTGCCCGTTTTGATTTCGAACTCCATTTCCATCCCAGCAATAAGAATCTCAAGGCTGACGGGTTATCCAGGTCCTTTCTGTCTGTCGATACTGAAGAGCAACCCACGCACATCAAGGACCCTTCCAAGGTCATCACGGTAGCTCCCGTCAGTCTAACCTCCCTACCTCCGGGGAAGACATTAGTTCCAGTGAACAATAGGATGTGAGTCTTACACCGAGGACATACTTCCAAACTTGCAGGTCATGTCGATATAAATAAAACCCTCATTTTCATGGCTCGCTACTATTGTTGGCCAACCCTGCTCCAGGATGTCCAAAGTATTATAGCCTCCTGCCCGTCTTGTGCAAAAAACAAGGTTCCTAGGCAGTTACCCTCAGGACTCCTGCACCCGCTTCCAGTTCCCTCGACTCCTTGGCAACACATTGCTATAGACTTTATTACTGATCTGCCTCTGACTCCTGGTTGCACAGTTGTCTTCGTGGTCGTGGATCGATTCTCCGAGATGGCTCATTTCATTCCTCTGCCTGGTTTGCCCTCTGCACCCAAGTTGGCAAAAGTCTTCATGAATCATATTTTCCAGATTCACTTCTTTCCTCAACATATACTATAGTTTCGGACAGAGGAGTCGAGTTCACCTCCCGGTTCTGGAGAGCCTTTTGTAAGCTCATGAATGTCACTCTGGACTTCTCTTCGGCCTACCATCCTCAAACCTGCGGTCAGGTGGAAGGTATGAATCAGATCTTTGTAACGTATCTCCACCATTTCTCCAACGCACATCAGAATGATTGGTCCAGCTTGCTTTCTTGGGCAGAATTTGCTTACAACAATGACACCAGCGAGTCTTCTTCCAAGTCGCCTTTCTTTATTGTTTACGGGCAATATCCTGGCGTGCCTTTGCCTGGTTTCTCCTGTCTCGGGTGTGCGTTTGGATCCTCCATTATACCATGCTGGTGATAAGGTCTGGTTATCTTCCAAGTTTGTTCGCCTTATGATCCCCTCATATAAACTGGGTCACCGTTATATTGGACCTTCTGAGGTTTTGGCTCGCATTAATGATGTCGCCTACAAGTTGAGATTACCCGCCTGGCTTCACATCCCCAATTCTTTCAACGTTTCGCTCCTAAAGCCAGTTGTCCTCAACGAGTTTCATGCCTCTACCGGGCATTCACCTCTGCCTGTTTCCGCTAAGGATGTCTTTGAAGTTAAAGACATTCTTGCCATGAAAAAGGTAAGAGGGAAAACCTTTTTTTTTAATTGATTGGAAAGGCTTTGGTCCTTAGGAGAGATCTTGGGAGCCTCAGGAGAATGTCCAGGCTCCTTGAATCTTGGCAAAGTTTCTTTCCGGCCTCAGGAGGATGGGTTGTAAAGGGGGGAGTACTGTCACACCACGTGTCCTGCCACCATCTGAGCCCCATCATACTTACGTGTCCGCTGTGTCCAGGCACGCTCTCTGTGCTGATGCGCGTCACTCGCCGACTGCACTTCCGGTCTTGCGGCCGGTCCCTGACTCTTGTCGGGTGCGCATGCGTGCTGGGCTTAGTGGCGCACGCGCATATCTACTTTCTTGAGCTCAGCATCTCCGTCCTCTCTATGCCCCAGGAGGACCCTGACCTGGAAGTCCTCGGGCTCTCAACTTATCAGACAGCCTCTCGTCTTAGGCGGCACCTGATTGTCATTTGTTGTTTCTTGTGATTCTTGCCTCACGTCTGCCCATGCTCCCTCTGCCCACTGTTCAAGTCGGTTTATCGCTACTTTTCTTTGTCCTTTCACAGGTCTCTTTTTTCTCCCCTCCAGTGCCCGCCTGCCAGTTCCTCAGTCCTGCCTGTGTACCTGTTCATCAGCAGTGCCCCTCTACCGGTGCCTCATCTGTGCCTCTCAGTCAGTACCCCAGCTGTGCTTCCCTGCCAGTGCCTCTCTCCTGCCTGTGTTCCAGTGTCTCAGACATATGTACCTATCATTGTTTCAGCCGTGCTTCCCTGCCAGTGTCTCTATCCTGCCTGCGTTCCAGTGTCTCAGCCGTATCCACCTACCATTGTCTCAGCCGTGCTTCCCTATCAGTGTGTCAGCCATACCAGAATCATTGCTGGCCCTTCCCGCCAACCGCTTGGGTCTCCTTTAGTCTGTCCTTGGGAACCAGCTGTCGCTGCTATAGTCTCCTTTTGGCCTTCCCCTGACGCTCCCTGTATAGGGGGTGTTTCACCTGGTCAGCTCGCCCTGGGGAGGGTCGTTGTCGGGGCCCCGCGGTTCACACTAGGAGTACCACAAGTTCTTACAACTATGTTTCTGACCACAACCTACTTACATGCCCTTCCCTTTCTACTCCAGGTGCACAATCGCCACTTCACAAACTTGCACACCCTCGCAGAAATCTACACTCACTCTCTAAATCCCTTCTCTCTCTTGCAAATATAAGTTCCTCACGCAATGCAGATGCTGTTGCCACTTTATATAATACCACAACAGCTGCAGCTCTTGAATCAGTCGACCTTCTCACAAATACCAAATCTTGTATAATCATCAGGCATCCCTGGCATACCAGCCTGACTAAAGAACTGAAGGGGGGTTTCCAGGGTTGCTGAGATGGAAAATATCCTCTTCCAAAGAGCATTTCATCACATTCAAACAGTACCTCACTACTTTTAAATCAACACTCACTGCAGGAAAACAAACATACTTCTTATCTCTCATATCCTCCCTGTCTCACATCCCTAAACAGCTATTCAGTACTTTCAATTGTCTCCTCCATCCTCAAACAACCCATCCTTCTCTTTTCACCTCAGCTGAAGACTTGTTAGGGCTAGCGGAATGCTCAAAATAAATATAAATAATAGGTGCTTTCGCAGCCCGGGGTCAACCGTGCAGGCAGAGCCTGCTGCTAGTAAGAAGGCGATATAAGCGAACTCTGTTACTTCACAGAGTCGCAGACATAGATGTTGTAGCACTATATGGCAGTATAAGCGAACTATGTTACACCACAGAGTCGCTGAGGTAGGGATGCAGAAATAGAGACTGTGTCCTGTTAACACCACAGGGATACACAGATAACTACTGTGCAGATAGCAGTCCGTGATCATGCATTCAGCGATGCATACAAGCAACTCCTCACCGGGGAAGCTGGAATTCTAGGGGCTTATTTCAGCCGAGCCCTAACCACATGCGTGCATGATCACACTGGCGCAAAGCACATAATGACATAATGCAATTGATACTAGCGCATGGCCGCAGGGCCATTCAACCCTTTTATAGTAGCAACTACAGGACATGCCAGAAAAGTACCAATGAGAAACTGTTCCAGAACCCATGTAGTTTCAGGACCTTCCTGGCGGACCAATAGGAGCTGCTGTAGTACCTGAGCATGTGACCCCTGATCTCCAATGAGAGATCTTACCCTGGGCATGCTCAGAAGGGGAAACGCAGGACTTAGTCCTAAAGATGTCTGCTCGCCGCTGACCAGTACTGGCTACAATAGCAGAACCTGGAGAGGCAGCAGTAATCCTCTGCACAATGTTAGACTGGGCGAGACGCTGGGACCGACGTCTCTGTTGAGCAGAGTCCACTGTGGCTGGAGACAGATGGGAGACCGCAGCAGGGATGGTTCGAGATTCCCCTTGTGCAGAAGCGGGAACTCGACCCCTAACATTACCCCCCTCCTAGGGCCACCTTCTTTGGGCCTCGCTACGTTCAAAGGCAGCGATGAGCTGCGGAGCATGAATATGCTCGGCAGGCTCCCAGGACCTATCCTCAGGCCCATAACTCCTCCAATCCACCAAAAAAATTTTTTGCCCCATACCACCTTGCACCCTACAAAGGCATTCACCTCGTGATCGTCCGTAGACTAAACCGACGTCCTGGCAGATGACTTAGGAAACCGGGAGATGACCACGGGTTTTAGGAGGAACACATGGAAGGTGTCGGAGATTCCAAGGCGAGGCGGAAGGGCTAAACGGTAAACCACAGGGTTCACCTGCTCGAGGACCTTGAATGGACCCAAATAGCGGGGCGCCAACTTAGTGGACTCCACCGGCAGCCTGATGTTTCGGGCGGAGAGCCACACTAGGTCACCTGGAGCAAATGTTGGAGCGGGACGCCGATGGGCATCGGCAGAAGACCTCATCCTCTCCTTGGAAGCCTGAATGGCATCCTGAGTGCGGTCCCAAATGTCTCATGCCTCCACGGCCCAGTCTGCCACCCTGGAGTCGTCAGAAGACACGGGCATGGGCACCGGTACCCGCGGATGCTGGCCGTAGTTTAAGAGGAATGGGGTCTGTCCGGTGGAGTCAGCCACAGCATTATTTAAAGCGAACTCAGCCCACGGTAGCAAAGATGCCCAGTCATCCTGCCTGGCTGAGACAAAATGTCGCAAGTATGTGACCAAGGTCTGGTTGGCCCTCTCTACCAACCCATTCATCTCGGGATGATATGCTGAGGAGAGATTAATCTCAATGCTGAGTAGACGACACAGCTCTCTCCAGAACCGAGATGCAAATTGGGGACCTCGATCACTGATGATTTTGTCTGGCATTCCGTGTAAACGGAAAATATGCCTAATAAATAATGCTGCCAAGGCCCGTCTAGACGGTAACCGTGGTAAGGGCACCAAGTGCACTATTTTGGAGAAGTGGTTGGTAATCACCCAGATGATGGTGCAGCCTTGAGACTTGGATATGCCCACCACAAAATCCATCCCGACAATCTCCCGAGGCCTGTCTGCCACCGGTAAAGGGAAAAGTAGCCCAGCTGGCCGTTGTCGAGGGGACTTATTCTTGGCGCAGGAGACGCACGCCTGAACGTATTCCCTGATGTCACGGACCATATGTGGCCACCAGTATGTCCTCGCCAGCAACTCCGATGTCCTTTTTGCCCCAAAATGTTCATCCACCCTGGACGAATGTGCCAAAGAGAGTACGCAAATTGATGGGCACAAAAGTCTTGCCCAGAGGCACAGACTCAAGTGAAACTGGGGCCACAGTTCTTAGGCTCTCTGTGGGGACAATCAGCCGAGGCTCCTCCATCTCCTCAGAGGACACCACAGAGCGAGAGAGAGCATCAGCCTGAATGTTCTTCTCACCGGAGAGGAAATGGAGGGTGAAATGGAACCGGGAGAAGAACAGGGACCATCTGGCCTGACGAGAATTTAGCCGCTGGGTGGTCTGTAAATAGACCAAATTTTTGTGGTCAGTGAAAACTTGAAAGGGAAAGCGCGCCCCCTCCAGGAGATGTCTCCACTTGGAAAAGGCCAACTTCATGGCTAGCAACTCCCTATCCCCAATGGAATAATTCCTCTCCACAGGTGTGAAGGTTTTGGAAAAGAAGAAACAAGGATGTTTCCGACCTTGAGCATCCTTTTGAAAAAGGACTGCTCCAGCACCAACGATCGAGGCATCAACCTCCAATATAAATAGGCTTATCAACCTCAGGGCGATGTAAGATTGGAGCGCTAGCAAAATGGGACTTAATTGAAGTAAAGGCCTTGGAGACCTCCTCTGACCACAATTTGGGATTTGCTCCCATCTTGGTGAGGGCTACCAAGGGAGCTACCAAAGTCGAGAAATGGGGAATGAACTGGCGATAATAATTAATGAACCCCATAAAGCGCTGCACCGCTTTAAGAGAATGGGGTTCTTGCCAGTCCATTACAGCCTGTAGTTTGGCAGGATCCATAGCCAATCCCTGGGCGGAGATGATATAGCTTAGGAAAGGTAAAGACTCCTGCTAAAACACACATATCTCCAGCTTGGCTAAGAGGGAGTTTGCCCGTAAGAGGTCGAAGACTTTGTTGACATCCCTCCGGTGAGAGTCTATATCTGGTGAAAAGATGAGAATATCAACCAGATAGACTACTACAGAGGTGGAGAGCATATCCCGGAAGATGTCATTGACAAAGTCTTGGAAAATAGCGGGAGCATTACAGAGCCCGAAGGGCATCACCAGGTATTCATAATGCCCATCCCTGGTATTAAAAGCAGTCTTCCACTCGTCCCCTTCACGGATGCGATTTAGGTTATAGGCACCACGTAGATCTAGCTTGGTAAATACCTTTGCTCCTCGGAGCCTATCAAAGAGCACAGAGATTAGGGGCAACGGGTACTTATTCTTGACGGTGATGGCGTTAAGACCCCTGTAGTCAATACACGGACGTAATTCTCCGTTCTTCTTCTGCACAAAGAAGAACCCCGCCCCTGCTGGTGACACCGACTTCCTAATGAACACTCTTGCCAGATTCTCCTGAATATACTGGGACATGGCCTCCATCTCAGGAAGCGAGAGGGGATAGACTCTTCCCCGAGGAGGTTCTGCTCCAGGCAAAAGATCAATAGGACAGTCGTAGGGGCGATGAGGCGGAAGAGTCTCCGCCGCCTTCTTGGAGAAAACGTCTGTGTATGACCAATAACACTGGGAAGAGCAGTAGGGTCTACGGATATCTCTGTGGTGGTGACCTGAATGCACTCCCTGACACATCTGCCTCTACATGAATCACCCCAACCAAGTATCCTCCCAGAGGACCACTCAATATGGGGAGAGTGTTGACGGAGCCAAGGTATTCCCAGCAAAACCTCGTCTATTCCCTCGGGCAGGACAAGAAAGGAAATACTCTCCTGGTGGGAAGGGGACATAGATAAAGTGAGAGGGATAGTCTGGTGGGTGATTTGTGAGGGCAGAGTCGATCCATTCACTACTCGCACAGTCACCGGTTTGGCGAGCATCACCTAAGGTATAGTGTGGTGGAGAGCAAAGGCAGAGGACATGAAATTCCCCTTCGCTCCAGAATCCACACAGAGCTCGGCGGTGAGAGTGGATGGACCTACAGTAATTGTCCCCTTGAAGGACAACTTGGTGGAAAATGCCGCGGTGTCTAGTGAACCTCCTCCCAGGGTCACTAGACTAGACCGTTTTCCCGACCGCTGTGGACATTTGTTGGCATAATGTCCTGACTGCTGACAGGTGTTACAAACCACGGGTACTCGAGTGGCCCGGGACTTAGGTCCTGCTCGAGAAGCTTCCATGGCCTCATGGGAGACAGACTGCCTGACTAAAAGATTCTAGAGGTCTGGCGAAGGTGGGAGCCAGCCGGAACCTCTGCCTACACTGTGACCGCTTCAACCTCCGCTCGTGAAAACGGAGGTCGATGCAGGTAGATATGGCGTTAAGCTTCTCCAGTGTGACGGGAATCTCCCTGGTAACCAAGGCGTCTTTCACATGGCCCGCCAGTCCTCTCCAAAACACAGGAATGAGGACTTTATCTGGCCAGTCTAACTCCGAGGCTAGAGTCCGAAATTGGACAGCAAAATAGCTGACCAAGGACGAACCCTATGAACTTGCCAGTAGTTGGAGCGTTGCATCGTGGGTGACCTGAGGTCCTAGAAAGACCTTTTTTAGAGCCTCCAGAAAATGAGGAGCACTCCGCACCACACGGTCGTCACGCTCCCACGGCGGGGTGGCCCAATTCAACGCTCTGCCCGACATGAGAGCCTTTACAAAACCCACTTGTGCCCGATCCGTGGGGAAACGTGCAGCCAGAAGCTTGAGTTGTATAGAGCACTGACTCACGAATCCCCGACATTGCTTGCTGTCACCAGCAAACTTGTCTGGAAGCGGGAGGTGGGATAATTTAGGGGCAGAGGTGGCAGTGGGCACACTGGCTGCAGCCACGCTAGCAGCCTGAACAGCGACTGCGGTAACATCCACAACTGAGGTTGTGCACTCAAGGGCTGCCAACCTACCCTCCAACTGCTGGATGTTCCGCTGAAGACGCTTGTCGTCCGCCATTTTACTAGCCAGACCCTGGCGCGAATATTATGTTAGGGCTGGCGGAACGCACAAAATAAATATAAATAATACAGTCATGGCCAAAAGTTTTGAGAATGACACAAATATTATATTTTCACATGATCTGCTGCTCTCTGGTTTTTATGTGTGTTTGACAGATGTTTTTATCACAGACAGAAATATAATAATTGCAAACATATGAGTAACAAAAGCTTATATTGACAGTAATGAGTTAATGCAGCAAGTTAATATTTGCAGTGTTGACCCTTCCTCTTCAGGACCTCTGCAATTCTCCCTGGCATGCTCTCAATCAACTTCTGGACCAAATCCTGACTGATAGCAGTCCATTCTTGCACAATCAATGCTTTCATTTTGTCAGAATTTTTAGGTTTTTGTTTGTCCACCCGTCTCTTGATGATTGACCACAAGTTCTCAATGGGATTAAGATCTGGGGAGTTTCCAGGCCATGGACCCAAAATCTCTATGTTTTGTTCCCTGAGCCATTTAGTTATCACCTTTGCTTTATGGCAAGGTGCTCCATCATGCTGGAAAAGGCATTGTTGATCGCCAAACTGCTCTTGGAGGGTTGGGAGAAGTTGCTCTTGGAGGACATTCTGGTACCATTCTTTATTCATGGCTGTGTTTTTAGGCAAGATTGTGAGAGAGCCGATTCCCTTGGCTGAGAAGCAACCCCACACATGTATGGTTTCAGGATGCTTAACAGTTGGCATGAGACAAGACTGGTGGTAGCGCTCACCTTGTCTTCTCCGAATGAGGCGTTTTCCTGATGTCCCAAACAATTGAAAAGGGGATTCATCAGAGAAAATAACTTTACCCCAGTCCTCAGCAGTCCACTGCCTGTACCTTTTGCAGAATATCAGTCTGTCCATGATGTTTTTTCTGGAGAGAAGTGGCTTCTTTGCTGCCCTCCTTGAGACCAGGCCTTGCTCCAAGAGTCTCCGCCTCACAGTGCGTGCAGATGCACTCACACCTGCCTGCTGCCATTCCTGAGCAAGCTCTGCACTGCTGGTGGCCCGATCCAGCAGCAGAAACACTTTTAAGAGACGGTCCTGGCGCTTGCTGGTCTTTCTTGGGCACCCTGAAGCCTTTTTGGCAACAATGGAACCTCTCTCCTTGAAGTTCTTGATAATGTGATAGATTGTTGACTGAGGTGCAATCTTTCTAGCTGTGATACTCTACCCTGTTAGGCCATTTTTGTGCATTGCAATGATGACTGCACGTGTTTCTTTAGAGATAACCATGGTTAACAGAAGAGAAACAATGATGCCAAGCACCAGCCTCCTTTTAAAGTGTCCAGTGGTGTCATTCTTACTTAATCATGATAGATTGATCTCCAGCCATGTCTTCATCAACACCCACACCTGTGTTAATGGAGCAATCACTGAAAAGAGGTTAGCTGGTCCTTTTAAGGCAGGGCTGCAATGATGTTGAAATGTGTTTTGGGGATAAAGTTCATTTTCTAGCCAAATATTGACTTTGCAAGTAATTGCTGTTAAGCTGATCACTCTTTATAACATTCTGGAGTATATGCAAATTGCCATTAGAAAAAGTGAAGCAGTAGACTTTGTAAAAATTAATATTTGTGTCATTCTCAAAACTTTTGGCCATGACTGTAGGTGCGTTCACAGCCCGCGGTCCACCGTGTAGGCAGAGCCTGCTGCTAGTAAGATGGCGGCATCAGCGAACTCTCTTACTTCACAGAGTCGCAGACATAGATGTTGTAGCACTATATGGCAGTATAAGTGAACTCTGTTACACCACAGAGTCGCTGAGGTAGAGACGCAGAAATAGAGACTGTGTCCTGTTAACACCACAGGGATACACAGATAACTGCTGTGCGGATAGCAGTCCTTGATCATGCATTCAGCAACGCAAACAAGCAACTCCTCACCGGGGAAGCCGGTATTCTAGGGGCTTATTTCAGCCAGGCCCTGAACACGTGCATACAAATCTCCTCACCGGAGGTGCTGGTAATCTAGGGGCTTATTTCATCCGAGCCCTAACCACATGCGTGCATGATCACACTGGCCCAAAGCACATAATGCAACTGATACTAGCACATGGCCGCAGGGCCATGCAACCCTTTTATAGTAGCAACTACAGGACCTGCCAGAAAAGGACCAATGAGAAACTGTTCCAGAACACATGTCGTTTCAGGACCTTCCTGGCGGACCAATAGGAGCTGCTGCAGTACCTGAGCATGTGACCCCTGATCTCCAATGAGAGATCTTACCCTGGGCATGCTCAGAAGGGGAAACGCAGGACTTAGTCCTAAAGATGTCTGCTCGCCGCTGACCAGTACTGGCTACAATAGCAGAACCTGGAGAGGCAGCAGTAATCCTCTGCACAATGTTAGACTGGGCGAGACGCTGGGACCGACATTTCTGCTGAGCAGAGTCCACTGCAGCCGGAGACGGATGGGAGACCACAGCAGGGATGGTTCACGATTCCCCTTGTGCAGAAGAGGGAACTCAACCCCTAACAGACTTTGCCTCATTCTTCAAGCAGAAGATTGGTAACATCAGACAAAGCTTTTGCCTAAAGCCATCACATCAACTCCTAATAAGTAGTGATGAGTGAGCACTAAAATGCTCGGGTGCTCGTTGCTCGGCTCGAGCAAATTGGAATACTCGGTAACTCGGTCAGAACAACAAGCCCAATGTAAGTCTATGGGAGATACGAGCATATTTACCG
>JARQOD010000005.1:8021683-8146320 GCA_033576555.1 Oophaga sylvatica | reverse complement strand
AGATTGCGATTTTGTGAATTGTTCTGTAGGCAGGTTAGTTTACCAACCGCTGTGTAAAGCTTCCTTTTGCCTTGCAGTGCTGTTTTCACAGCTGTCTGCAAGGTCTGTGTGTGAGTGCAGGTCACGCTGCAGTTTCGTCTGCATCCACCGCTGGTTGTAGTCAGCTGCACGTGTGTCACTGCCTCATCCTTTTTTTTTTGTAATTGGTGCTGCTCAATTCAATTTAAATTAACTCTCATCTATTAGTGTGCCGCGCTTCCATCCGTATCCAATACATTGGTTGCAAACACTATAGAAGTACATAGCGGAGCCTTTCAGAGCTAGTGAACAGTTGTGTGCAGTGTTCACGGCTGTCTGTGAGGTCACTTTGTGAGAGCAGCTCACGCTGAAGTTAGTTCTGCATCCACTGCTGTTTGTAGTCTGCTAAGCGTGTGTCACTGCCTCATACTTTTTTTTTTTGCAATTGGTGCTGCTCAATTGAATTTAACTTAACTCTCATCTATTAGTGTGCCACGCTTCCATCCGTATCCAATACATTGGTTGCAAACACTATAGAAGTACATAGTGGAGCCTTTCAGAGCTAGTGAAAAGCTGTGTGCAGTGTTCACGGCTGTCTGTGAGGTCACTTTGTGAGAGCAACTCACGCTGAAGTTAGTTCTGCATCCACTGCTGTTTGTAGTCTGCTAAGCGTGTGTCACTGCCTCATACTTTTTTTTTTTGCAATTGGTGCTGCTCAATTCAATTTAAATTAACTCTCTCCTATTAGTGTGCCGCGCTTCCATCCGTATCCAATACATTTGTTGCAAACACTAGATAGGAGTAGATAGAGGAGCCTTTCGGCTGGTTTGCGGCCTGCAGGACCAGCCAGATTAGTATTACCCTATTTTTTGTAGCCTTATCTATTGCATTGTAGTTTCCTGCATTGTAAGAGCTACAAAAAGTTTGTGATACTATCGATTGTACATCTTTTGTCTCAATCACAACCTTTGTTTTTTTGGGTGAAAAACACAAAAAAAAGTGAATAAAGTTCACCAAACACTACACTTGACACTTTTTAGGCCACATTAGCTCATATTAAAGTGTAGTCCACACTTAATAAACTTAGTGTTTCTTTATACCTGTTAGCAGCTGTTCAGAAATAAGCACACTAAGGCCTTAGTACTTTTCTGCCTATCTTTATCAATCTACCAAGATGAAGAAGGCAGTGAGTAAGGCACATGGTCGTGGGCATGAAGTTTCAGCAGGGAGAGGACGTGGGGATTCTGTGCCTGCTGCGGCCACCAGTGACACAGCATCCACCAGTTTTCCCCGTGAGCGGTCCTTTATGCGCAGCTTTGTAGGAGCTTTCCGTAACCCCCTGCTGCGGGAAGAACAAATTGAAGCCGTTGTCGGATGGATGGCAGCTAACGCATCGACTTCAATTACTTCTACATCCTCTCAGAACCAGAGCACTGAAAAGCAACCATCTGTCTCTTCACCACCTGCCAAATTGCCCAGGCAGTCAGAGAGCTTTGTACAGGAGACAGCTCAGTCTCTACTTCTGTTCTCTGAATCTGTTGGCTTGGAAAGAGGGGGCCAGCCAAGCAGCATTCTAGAATGTGAAGAAGAGGGAGTATGCAGTGATGCGCAACTGCTTTGTCTCTCTGAATCTGAAGAGGCGGGTGGGCCAGTGCCTATGGTCAGCACACCGCAGAACGCATCTGATGATGATGAGACTCATGTGCCAGTTTTCGTTGCACATGGTGCTGGCCAGACAACCCAGGAGAAGCAGGTGTTTGAAGAGGGTAGTGTAGATGATGAGGTCCTTGACCCATCATGGCGTGAGGAACAGGAAGGTGGTGGGAGCAGCTCTGAGGAAGAGATTCCCCCAACGGTCCAAACAGGAGGGAGAGGTAGGCTTCAGACTCCGTTGCCTGTAGCCTCCACTTTGGCACCCGTTCGGAGCAGTTCTCTTCCAAAAGCCAAAACGGGCGCTCCCAGGACTTGCAGTGCGTGGTCCTTTTTTGACACAGCTGCAGATGACATTTGCTGTGTAATCAAAAAGTAAAAAGAGGTAAAAGTGTCAGCAACCTCAATACCACAAATATGTGGAAACCTGTGCAGACCAAGCACGTGGTGGAGTTACAAAGACACACTGGAGACGTAGGCCAAGCCACAGCACCACCTACATCTTCAGCTCGTGTTGTAGCCTCTTCCTCCAGCTCACACACAGCTGGTTCGGCTTCCTCACAGGATCGCCCTGGAAGAACCTCTGGCACTGGTGTACAGAGACCCAGTGTAATTCCACCCACAGCACCATGTTCCCAGTCATCCTCACACTCCCAGGCCACTCTACAGCTATCGGTAGCACAGGCATGGGAGAAAAGGAGGCCATACTCGGCAAACCATCCCCGAGCACAGGCTCTGAATGCTGGCATTGCAAAACTCCTGTCCCTTGAAATGCTGTCATTCAGGCTGGTGGAGACTGACTCCTTCCGTAACTTCATGGCATTGGCAGTCCCACAATACAACGTGCCCAGCCGCTTTTATTTCAGCAGGCAAGCAGTCCCTGCCCTGCAAAAGCATGTGGAGGGAAAAATTAAACATGCGCTACTAAACGCCGTCAGTAGCAAGGTCCACCTGACCACCGATGCGTGGACCAGTAACCATGGACAGGGACGATACCTTTCCCTCACTGCCCATTGGGTCAATATTGTGGAGCCGGGTACAGATCTGGAGAGTGGCGCTGTACGTGTTCTGGCAACTCCAAGGATTGCAGGAATCCAGTCTGTACACATTGACTCCTCCTCCTACTCCAGTTCCTCAGAATCATTGCTGCAGGAGCCGTCACGGTCTACCTCCACATGGACCCGTGAACGCTTACCTGTTACGACTGATATGAGCACAGCCGTGGCCAAACGTCAACAGGCCGTCCTGAAATTAATTTCTATGGGGAATCGAAGCCACACAGCGCAGGAGCTCTGGTTTGCCATCAAGCAGGAAAGCGACGTGTGGTTTGTGCCAGCGAATCTCCAGCCAGGCTTGGTAATGTGTGACAATGGCCGAAATCTGGTGGCAGCTCTGGGCCTAGGCAACCTCACTCACATACCATGTCTGGCACATGTGCTCAACTTGGTCATGCAGAGTTTTTTGAGGGACTATCCGGATCTTGATGCACTGCTGCACAAGGTCTGCATAGAGTGCGCACACTTGCAGCGTTCCAGCATGGCCAGATCGCGCATTGCAGCTCTGCAACACCGATTACGCCTTCCAGAACATTGCGTCATATGTGACCTACCCACCAGGTGGAATTCCACGTTACATATGTTGGAGCGGTTGTGTGAGCAGCAGCCAGCAGTAATGGAGTACCAGCTGCATCAGCCGCAAACAACTCGCAATTTGCGCCGTTCACACTTCACCACCACTGAGTGGGCCTCTATGAAGGACATCTGCCACGTTTTGCGTGCGTTCGATGATTCGACGCGGATGGCGACTGCAGATGATGCACTAGTCAGCATGACTGTCCCCCTTATCTGCCTGCTTCAAAAAACACTGCAAGCACTAAGGGATGAGGTTTTGGAAGAGGTGGAGGATGAGGAGTCACAAATTCCATCACCTTCTGGACAGTCTGCACAACGTGGTTCCTCACAAAGGCCTAGGCAGGGGACACTTTGTGAGGAGGATGAGGAGGAGTCAATGGAGGAGGAAGACATCGCTCCAGAGGAGGGAGGCGCACAATGCTCTAGTAGTCAGTATGTAGAGCGAGGGTGGGTTGATGCAGAGCAGGCAGAGCTGACGCCTCTTGCAGGGGACAGCGTTTCTTGGCCATTTGGGAGTCTGCAGCACAAGGTGGATTTCATGCTGCAGTGCCTGAGAAACAACCGCCGCATCGCCCACATTCTCACCACGTCTGATTATTGGGTGTACACCCTCCTAGACCCTCGCTACCGTGACAACTTGCAAAGCCTCATAACACCGTTGAACCGGGAGCCTAAAATGCGGGAGTACCAAGACACACTGGTGCATTCCATCATGTTCTCCATTCCAGCCGAGTGCACTGCTGCTAGTGCTTTACAAAGCAGCTCTGTGCGTCGAGGCAGTGTAGGAAGCACTGCACCAAGAGGGAGCAGAAGCAGCGCCTCTGCGCAGGGCAAGACCAGTATGGCCCAAATGTGGCAAACTTTTGTGTCCCCGCCAAAAATGTCTATACCATCACAGATGGCTCCAGTCAGCAGGAGGCAACGTTTCCATCAGATGGTGACAGACTACATGTCTTGCCCTCTCAGTGTACTCCCAGACTGCTCTTCTCTCTTCAAGTTTTGGGTCTCTAAGCTGGATACATGGCCAGAGCTTAGCCAGTATGCATTGGAGGTGCTGACTTGCCCTGCTGCTAGTGTATTATCGGAGCGCGTCTTTAGTGCCGCAGGTTGTGTACTAACAGACCGTCGCATGTGACTATCCTCCGTTAACATTGACCGGCTTACTTTTCTGAAAATGAACAAGGCATGGATCTCGCCTGAATTTGCCTGTCAGGTTTCCGATTAAATAATTGGTTGGCAATAGTATCTGTTATGTTTCGGTAACTGAGGAGAAATAGCAAAAATAGCAAAAGCGGTAATACACCAGAGAGGCTGGAACCTATTAGATAGAAGTAACCTGAACTAACCACACAACTAGAGGTAGCCGTGGAGCGTTCCTACGGTGATCCTAGACGCCTCTTCACAGCCTGAGAGATAACTACACCTAAAGGCAGAAAAATGAAAGCTATCTGCCCCGGAGCAGATCCCCAAAGAAAATAGGAAGCCCCCAAACATGTAATGGCGGTTAGACAAGAAGAAAGCACGGACACAGACAGAAAATACAATGAGCAAACGCTGGGGCCCAATCTGTCTAGAAAGAAAAGTACCGGAAAGAATTCTGACTGCAATCCAAAAAAACCCTAACAAAAATACCAACACTTCTGATTGCCAAAAAACTTGAGATCACACGATCTCATCCACCTAAATCAGATCTCTGGTGTAACAAAACGCTATTCAGCAAATAAAAAGTAACAAAAGAGCAAAGCAAAAGTGCAGACACAAACGGAGCACAATTGCAGCGCCAGACCCCCAAAAGGGGACAGGCTGCAGTCCACTGCAGGCAGCAAACCAGCAGAGAAAATCAAACAAAGGAAAAAAAACAGCAAACACTTATCTGAAGGAGAGCAGGAACTAGCAGTGCTTCAAGCAAGACCAGAAGGAACAATTGATAACCAGCAAGGCTGCTGGGAACTCAGGCCACTTATATCCTACCATTCAGCGCCAGCTGAAGGCCATTCAGTAATCAGTTCATTACTCTGAGCAACCACCAGAGGGAGCCCCAGCTCAGAAGCTGCCTCCAGCATATTCACAACAGTACTTGAGGAGGGGTCACCGTACCCTCACCTGCACAACCAGTCCGATCAGGATGGGCTCGATGATAGGCACGGATAAGTCTCCCTGCATGAATGACCGAAGCAAACACCCAAGAATTGTCCTCCTGACAATAACCTCTCCACTTAACCAAATACTGGAGTTTCCTTCTAGCAAAACGAAAATCCAATATCCTCTCAACCACATACTCCAAATTGCCCTCAACCAAAACAGGGTTGGGAGGCGCAGCCATAGGAACCACTGGTTCGACAAACCTCTTCAATAAGGATTTGTGGAACACGTTATGGATCTTAAATGTCCCTGGAAGAAGCAAACGGAAGGAAACCGGATTAATAATTTCCATGATCTTATAAGGTCCAATGAACCTTGGCTTAAATTTTGGAGATGCAACTTTCATAGGGATATTCCTTGAGGACAACCAAACCAAGTCCCCCACTTTAAAACGAAGACCATCAGTCCTATGCCGGTTGGCAAACCGCTGGGCCTTCTTCTGAGAGAGAGACAACCTCTCCACTACCTGGTCCCAAACCTGCTGCATACGCTGAACAATAAAGTCAACCCCCGGACAGACAGAAGCCTCCGCCTGTCCTGAAGAAAATCGAGGGTGAAACCCGGAATTGCAGAAAAATGGAGACATCAAGGTGGCAGAGCTAGCTCTAATATTAAGAGCAAACTCAGCCAAAGTCAAAAAAGAGACCCAGTCATCTTGATCAGAAGACACAAAACATCTCAAATAAGTCTCCAAGGTCTGGTTTGATCTCTCGGTTTGTCCATTGGTCTGAGGGTGAAATGCAGAGGAGAGCGATAACTGAACATCAAGTTTAGAACAAAATGTCCTCCAAAATCTGGAAACAAACTGGACTCCTCTGTCAGACACAATGTTCTTCGGAAATCCATGTAACCAAACCACATGCTGAAAGAACAAAGGCACCAACTCGGAGAAGGAAGGCAACTTAGGTAATGGCACAAGATGTATCCTCTTTGAAAACCTATCACAGATTACCCAGATAACGGTCATTCTCTGAGAGACAGGAAGGTCAGAAATAAAATTCATAGAAATATGGGTCCATAGCCTCTTGGGTACAGGTAATGGCATTAACAAACCACTAGAGCGAGAGCAAGGCTTGGAGCGAGAGCAAGTCCCGCAGGACTGAACAAAAAAGAGACCCAGTCATCTTGATCAGCAGACACAAAGCATCTCAGATAAGTCTCCAATGTCTGGTTTGTTCTCTCAGTTTGTCCATTGGTCTGAGGATGAAAAGCCGAGGAGAAAGACAATTGAACACCAAGTTTAGAACAAAAAGTCCTCCAAAATCTGGAAACAAACTGGACTCCTATGTCAGACACAATGTTCTCAGGAATGCCGTGTAACCGAACCACGTGCTGAAGGAACAAAGGCACCAATTCGGAGGAGGAAGGCAACTTAGGTAATGGCACAAGATGTATCATTTAGAAAAACCTATCACAAATCACCCAGATAACGGTCATTCTCTGAGAAACAGGGAGGTCGGAAATTAAATCCATAGAGATATGGGTCCATGGTCTCTTGGGCACAGGCAATGGCATCAACAAACCACTAGAGCGAGAGCAAGGCTTGGAGCGAGAGCAAGTCCCACAGGACTGCACAAATTCCCTGACGTCACGAGACAAAGTAGGCCACCAAAAGGACCGACTAACCAAGTCTCTGGTACCAAAAATTCCGGGATGACCGGCCAACGCGGAACAATGAATCTCAGACATCACACTCTTTTTCCACCGGTCTGGGACAAACAATTTCCCAATAGGGCAGCGATCGGGTTTATCCTCCTGACACCCTTCCAGAGCCAGTCTCAAATTGGGCAAGATGGCGGAAAGAACTACACCCTCTTTCAAAATAACAGCAGGATCAGATAACTCAGGAGAGTCCACAAGGAAACTCCTCGAGAGGGCATCCGCCTTAACATTCTTAGTGCCAGGAAGAAAGGAAACCACAAAATTAAAACGTGTGAAAAACAAGGTCCACCTGGCCTGTCTAGGATTAAGTCGCTTGGCTGATTCCAGATAAACCAGATTCTTATGGTCCGTGAGGACCACCACATGATGTTTGGCTCTCTCCAGCCAATGTCTCCACTCTTCAAAAGCCCACTTCATGGCCAATAACTCCCGATTACCCACGTCATAATTACGTTCAGTTGTAGAAAATTTTCGAGAGAAAAAGGCACAAGGGTTACTTTTAGAGGTCTCTGGATCTCTTTAGGACAAAACGGCACCTGACCCAATTTCAGAGGCATCAACCTCCACCTGAAATGGCAGAGAAACATCAGGCTGCCGTAGAACAGGAGCAGAAGTGAATCTCTGCTTAAGTTCCTGAAACGCAGAGACTGCCTCAGGAGGCCAATTCACCACATCAGAACCCTTTTTGGTCAAATCAGTCAATGGTTTAACAATAACAGAGAAATTACCAATAAATTTACGATAAAAATTGGCAAAACCCAAGAATCTCTGAAGAGCCTTTAATGAAGTGGTTGGACCCAATCACAGATGGCCTGAACCTTGACCGGGTCCATTTCAAGAACAGATGGGGACAAAATGAATCCCAGAAATGAGATCCTCTGTACGCCAAAAAGACACTTTGATCCCTTCACATACAGAGCATTCTCTCTCAAAATCTGGAACACAGTCCGAACATGTTTCACATGAGAGTCCCAGTCATTGGAAAAAATCAAGATATCATCCAATTAAACAATCAGAAATTTATCCACAAAATCCCTGAAAATGTCATTCATGAAGGACTGGAAGACGGAAGGAGCATTAGTGAGCCCAAAGGGCATCACTAGGTACTCAAAATGCCCTTCTGGGGTATTAAACGCCGTCTTACATTCATCCCCGTGCTTAATGCGAATAAGGTTATACCCCCCCTGAGGTCAAGCTTGGTAAACCAAGTAGCACTTTTCACCCAGGAAAACAGGTCAGAAATCAAGGGTAAAGGATATTGATATTTCACAGTGATATTGTTCAAGAGACGATAATCAATACAAGGCCTTAATGAACCATCCTTTTTGGCCACAAAGAAAAAATCGGCACCCAAGGGTGAAGAGGATGGTCTGATATGACCCTTCTCCAATGACTCCTTGATATAAGACCGCATAGCGTCATGTTCAGGTACAGACAAGTTAAAAAGGTGACCTTTAGGGAATTTACTACCAGGCACTAATTCAATAGCGCAGTCATAGCTCCTATGGGGGGGGCAAGGATGCAGATTTACTTTCTCTAAACACATCAGAACAATCAGTCAAAAAGTCAGGAACATCCTGAGCCTGGGGAGAGGCAGAAAAAACAGGAGTGTTGGCATTAACACATTGGCAGCCCCAACTGGTTACAGACACAGATTTCCAATCCAAAACAGGATTATGAGACTGTAACCAAGGGAAACCTAGTACAATAATGTCATGCAGATTATACAGCACCAAAAATTTGCAACTCTCCTGATGATCAGGTTCAACCCTCATTATCACCTGAGTAGAGAACTGGGGTTTATTCTCAGCCAAAGGGGTAGAATCAATCCCCAGTAGGGGAATAGACTTCTGTAGGGGTATCAAGGGAAACCCACAACGTTTAACAAAATCAAAATCCATCAGGTTAATAGCTGCTCCCGAATCAACAAAAGCCTGAGCAGAAAATGTGGACAGGGAGCAAATCAGGGTAACAGTCAACAGAAATTTAGTCTGAACACTACCCAAGACAATTGAGCATGCAAAACGTCTTCCCCGCTTAGGGCAGACTGAAATAGCATGAGAGGCGTCACCACAGTAGAAACATAACCCATTGCGTTTTTGAAACTTATGACGCTGTGCCCCAGAAGCCACTCTATCACACTGCATGGGTTCAGAAGCTGGTTCACAAGGCAACACTATTCCACGCATACCTCTACGCTCACGCAAACGTCTGTCAATTTGAATCGCTAATGACATAGAATCATTGAGACCAGTGTCACGCTGTCTAGCAGATGTATAAATATATAATGTCAGTAATCTATCAAGTGGGACAACATTCTATATAACATATAAATAGGTAACATTAACACGTATATATAGCATAGTATTACCTGACATAATATCCTGTGGGTCAATACTGAATCCTTTTCACGCTGTCTCTGGCTAGAGGTGGACCGGGGTCTATGCTGACCCTAAACTGGGGCCCTGACTAGTCCCTCTACCTGGAGGTACTGTTAATGGTACAGAGGTCCAGGCCACCAGCGTAAACCCTGTCTCCTATAAATCCCTGACCACTGTAATCTAGTCCTTAGAAGGACCCTGATTACCACCATAGGGAATGGACAGGTAAAGGTTAACAAACAGTATAGACAAACGAGACAGACAGGGATAAAGTAAATACTGTCTTGCATACAACATTAAAACACAGAGGGAAAACCAAAGGTCTAGGAGATAAACTATAAGCAAGGTGAGGAGAAACAACAAAAGAGCTCTTAGCTTAAGTCTTCTCAGAACCGATCCTATCTGCAGTCTGTATGAATGCTTTCACCGGCATCTAACCAGCAGACTGGCAGCTATATAAAGGAAGCTAATTAGAACATAATCAAAAGCAGCCGGGCGAGGCTGGACCTAGTCTTAGCAAAGAGCTAGGTAAAATTAACTCCCTCATTACCAAACACAAAGAAACAGCAACTCAGCTGCGAGAAGTCAGAATGTGCAATCGCGACAATCTTCGTGGCGATGCACCCATGACAGTACCCCCCCTTCTACGAGGGGCCTCCGGACCCTCAGGGCCAGGTCTGTCCGGGTAAGTCGTGTGGAAGGTCCAAACCAATCGATCTGCGTTAATCTCAGACGCAGAGACCCACGTCCTCTCCTCAGGACCATATCCCTTCCAATGAACCAAATACTGAAGGGACCGGTGATTCAGACGTGAGTCAATGATCTTCAACACTTGAAATTCTAAGTTACCATTGACCACCACTGGAGGAGGAGGTAGAAGTGACGGTATAACTGGCGCCACGTACCTCTTAAGCAACGATTTGTGGAATACATTATGGATTTTAAACGTAGGAGGGAGGTCCAGACGAAATGCCACAGGATTAATTATAGAACTGATCCTGTATGGACCGATGAACCTGGGACCCAGTTTCCAGGAGGGAACTTTGCGTTTTATATTCTTGGTAGACAACCACACCAGATCGTTCACACCTAGGTCCGGACCAGACACTCTCCTCCTATCAGACCTCCGCTTGAAACAGTTCCCCATAGCACTCAGACCATTCAGCACTCCTCTCCAAACTGAAGCAAGTGACGACGAGAATCGTTCCTCCTCGGGAACCCCAGATGGACGGGTATGTGGGGTCTTAGAGCGAGCACAAACTCCACAGGACGCGACAAAAGTTATTACCTCTTTATTTAAGTTAGGCCACCAAAACCGGCGAGAAAGGAGATCCACAGTTGCTTTACTCCCTGGATGTCCTGCTAAAGCAGAACTATGATGTGCCTCGATAACTTTTTGTCTTAACTGATTAGGAACAAACAGTTTCCCTGGTGGTCCTACAGGGGCGTCCCCCTGAGCCTCCAACACCTCCTCCTCAAGCTCAGAGCACACAGCCGACACCACCACTCCTTCCTGAAGGATAGGAACCGGGTCATCCGTCTTTCCGGCCCCTGGGAAACTACGAGATAAGGCATCAGGAAGCAATTTTATTGAGCAGTCATACGTGCGATGAGGAGGTAACTTTTGACACCCCTCCTCTGAGAACATCTCCCCAAAGTCCTCCAGAAAAGGAGGCAAAGTCCTAGGCACGACCGCACTGATGACCGTGTTCATGCAGTTATTCTTGCAAAATTCACCCCACTGGCTTATCTTTCTGGATTGCCAATCAATCACTGGGTTATGTTTAGCCAACCAGGGAAGTTCCAACACAATAGGAGTAGGAAGACCCTCCAACACATAACAAGACAACTGTTCTTTATGTATTGCCCCTACTCGAAGGTCTATGTTATGAACAGCTTGTACAAAGCTACCTTGACCGAGAGGTCTGGCGTCAATAGAAAGTATAGGGATCGGTTTGGCCAATACACTCAGTTGCATACCTTGCACCTGGGCAAACCGAGCGTCCACCATATTAGCCCCAGACCCACTATCAAGAAGAACAGAAATCCTCTCAACTCTCGCACCAACCACCACCTCCGCAGGCACGAGAAATTGAGACGGACCTGGGGACGAAATACCTACTCCCAGGTTGTCGTCCACCACACAACCTGGGATTAACAGTTTTTCGGTGACTTTTTTGCTCAATGAGGCACGGGAGGGACACCCCCAACAAAATGTCCCTCTCTCCAGCAGAAGAAACACCTTCTTGTCGTGCGGCGCACCGCCGATTCCCTCCTACAAAATGATGTCCCACCCAACTGCATAGGTTCCTCAGAACAGACCAGGGGAACCTCCATATAAGGGACTTTAGTAGTGGGTGGAGTAATAACAGGGGGTGGAGTTACCTCGCACCTCCCCCGAAGCCGTCTATCAATACGAATAGCAAGGGCCATAGCAGCCTCCAGTGACGGAGGAGAATCATACTGAGCCAAAACATCTTTTAATTTGTCAGATAACCCTTGACAAAACTGGCTCCTAAGAGCTGGGTCATTCCACTGAGAATCTGTGGCCCATCTACGGAACTCAGAAGAAAATTCCTCCGCCGGACGATCTCCCTGCTGTATCTTACGTAACTTCGTTTCAGCAAGGGAGACCCGATCCGGGTCATCATACACCAGCCCCAGGGCAGCAAAAAATCGATCTACTGACTGGAGGGCCGGGGAGCCCGGAGGAAGAGAGAACGCCCAGGATTGAGGGTCCCCTTGTAGGAGCGAGATGACAATTCCCACCCTCTGCTCCTCACTCCCCGATGACCGAGGCCGTAGCCGAAAGTACAATTTACATGCCTCCCGGAAGGTAAAAAAATTTGTCCCGCCCACCAGTGAACCTGTCCGGGAGAGCAACCTTAGGTTCAGATCTGGTTTGCTCTGGGGGGGACAAAACCTTGGACTTAATGTCCGTAAACTCCATGGACAATTTCTGCAACTGCAGGGCAAGCTGGGCTACTGGATCCATGGTAGCTGGGGAGAATCTATAGTTTGGCCGGTGAAAATGTCACGCTGTCTAGCAGATGTATAAATATATAATGTCAGTAATCTATCAAGTGGGACAACATTCTATATAACATATAAATAGGTAACATTAACATGTATATATAGCATAGTATTACCTGACATAATATCCTGTGGGTCAATACTGTCTCTGGCTAGAGGTGGACCGGGGTCTATGCTGACCCTAAACTGGGGTCCTGACTAGTCCCTCTACCTGGAGGTACTGTTAATGGTACAGAGGTCCAGGCCACGCTGTGCTGCGTTCCCTGAGGACTTAGGTTTTAAGGCAAAAAACAACTTACAGTTATTTTTGAAATTCAGAAATTTAGCTCGATCCCCCCAAAAAAAAATCTGGCATGGGGATCCTAGGTTCCACAACCGGCAACCCTGTAAGATAGGTATCAATACTCCGAACTTCAGTGGCAAGCTGCTCCACACTGCCAGACAACTGTGCAAACTCCATTGAGAGAAAAAAAAAAATCCTCCTCAGCACCCAGAGAAAAAGAGGGAAAAAATGCAACAAACAGAAAAAAAAAATTTTCTGACAACTTCCCTTTTTCTTTTTCCTTTTACTATTTTTCACTTCTGTTGAGTACCATATAATTTTCAGTTTGGCCGATGATACTGTTATGATTTGGTAGCTGAGGAGAGCAGGCAAAAACGGCAATACACCAGAGAGGTTGGAATCTACTGGATTGCAGTACCCTGACTAACCACCACAACTAAAGGCAGCCGTGGAGCGTTCCTACGTTGGTCCTAGACGCCTCGTCACAGCCTGAGAGATTAACTACACCTAAAGATAGAAAGAGGAAAGCTATCTGCCTCGGAGAAGATCCCCAAAGAACATAGGAAGCCCCCAAACATGTAATGGCGGTTAGACAAGAGGAAATACAGACACAGACAGAAAATAGTAAAAGCAAACGTTGGGGCCCATTCTGCCTAGAAAGAAAAAGGATAGGAAGGACACTTACTGCAATCCAAAAAAAACCTAAAAAATACCAACTCTACTAATTGCAAAAACACCTGAGATCACATGACCTCTACCACCTAAATTAGTTCTCTGGTGTAACAAAACTAAGCCGCAGCCACTGAAAAAACTGGAAAAGGCACATGAACAAATAGCAGTGGCTAAGATAAACTGAGAGGAGCACAAGCCCCCGGAGGGGACCTGGCTGACCTCCACAGAAGTGCAGGGAACAATGCAAAAAGCAAGCACAAAAATAAAAACAGAAAATATCTTATCTGAGAGCAGGAGAAGAGGCAAGACTCAGCAAGCTTCCAAGTGAACCAGGAACCACAGTTGAGACAAGAACAATTGATCACCGGCAACCATGATGGGAGGGAACCTCCCTTATATAAGACCAGTCTGTAACTCCTGATTGCCAATCCTCATTGAATGGTTCAGTACTGTTTGTAACCACCAGAGGGAGCTTCTGCTCAGAATTCATTTCTAACACATTCACAACACTCCACTCTGTTTCTACTGTCATCCCTGGGCTCCAACACTGACAGTTGCTGCTCGGAAGTGCCGTCTGCACAGTCAACAGTAGCTCCTGTGTTATTGGGGTTCAGTAATGTCAGCTGATCCCCAGCTGTGTAGCTGGCAATGTCTGCTGCTCTGTCCACACTCACACAAGTCCAGATTTTCAACTTGCTCCAATTTGTCCTCTGCCTCCACTCTGTTTCTACTGTCATTCCTGGGCTCCAACAATGCCAGTTGCTGCTCGGAAGTGCCGTCTGCACAGTCAACAGTAGCTCCTGTGTTATTGGGGTTCAGTAATGTCAGCTGATCCCCAGCTGTGTAGCTGGCAATGTCTCCTGCTCTGTCCACACTCACACAAGTCCAGATTTTCAACTTGCTCCAATTTGTCCTCTGCCTCCACTCTGTTTCTACTCTCATCCCTGGGCTCCAACATCATCAGTTGCTGCTCAGAAGTGTCTTTGGCATGGGTACTCCCTCCTGTCCAGCCAGGTGACAGCACGTCAGCTGTTTCCGGGCAGTGTCAACGTCACTTTGCCTCCAATATGTTGTCCTGTCATGTTGCGGTCGGGTTAGCAGACTCTGTGGTGCCTGCAGTTTAGGTGCTTCCTATGTGGGCTGCGGGATATGGAACTAAAGGCTGTTTCCATAGTGCCAATAGGACAAGCATCCCCTGTAGGACTGTAGGATTCGGCAATTGCGGCTGGCTCGCGGCCGCACAACTTAATTTTTAATGGGTACCTTCTGCTACCCATCCGGGTTCCAGTACCGTCAGCTGGTTCTCGGCAGTGCCTTTGGCCTAAGTGCCTCCTTCTCGGTATCCGAGTTCCAGCAACGTCTGCTGGTCCTTGGTAGTGCTTTCTAGCACAGGTACCTCCTGCTTAGTAACCGTGGTCCAGTACCGTCAACTGGTCCTCGGTAGTGCCATTGGCTCTGTTCCTTCTGCTGCACCTCCGGGTTCTAGTACCGTCAGCTGGTTCTCGGCAGTGTCTTTGGCACGCGTACTCCCTCCTGCCCAGCCAGGTTACAGCACGCCAGCTGTTTCTGGGCAGTGTCAACGTCACTTTGCCTCCAATACGTTGTCCTGTCATGTTGCGGTTGGGTTAGCCGACTCTATGGTGCCTGCAATTTTGGTGCTTCCTATGTGGGCTGCGGGATATGGAACTAAAGGCTGTTACCGTAGTGCCAATAGGACAAGCACCCCCTGTAGGACTGTGGGATTCGGTAACTGCGGCCGGCTCGCAGCCGCGCAACTTAATTTTTCATGGGTACCTTCTGCTACCCATCCGGGTTCCAGTACCGTCAGCTGGTTCTCGGCAGTGCCTTTGGCCTAGGTGCCTCCTTCTCAGTATCCGAGTTCCAGCAACGTCTGCTGGTCCTTGGTAGTGCTTTCTAGCACAGGTACCTCCTGCTTAGTAACCGTGGTCCAGTACTGTCAGCTGGTCCTCGGTTGTGCCATTGGCTCTGTTCCTTCTGCTGCCCCTCCGGGTTCCAGTACAGTCAGCTGGTCCTCGTTACTTCCATTGGCTGTTGTACCTTCTGCTACCCGTCCGGGTTCCAGTACCGTCAGCTGGTTCTCGGCAGTGCCTTTGACCTAGGTGCCTCTATCTCGGTATCCGAGTTCCAGCAATGTCCGCTGGTCCTTGGTAGTGCTTTCTAGCACAGGTACCTCCTGCTTAGTAACCGGGTACTAGTACCGTCAGCTGGTCCTCGGTTGTGCCATTGGCTCTTGTTCCTTCTACTACCCATCTTGGTTCCAGGACAGTCAGCTGGTTCTCAGCAGTTACTCTGCCTTCTTGTACCTTCAGCTACATTTCCAAGTTGAAGATTTTTTAAATGTTTTTTGGTAATCACTCTGGATCTCCCTGACGACTACCCTGAAGACGACGACCTGAAGACCACCTCGAAGAAGATGACGACGACCCCGAAGACAATGACCCTGATGACGACGACCCTGAAGACCACCCCGAAGAAGACGATGACCCCAAGGACGACGACCATGAAGACGACGAGCCTGAACACCACCCCAAAGAAGACCAAAAAGATTACCCAGAAGAAGATGACCAAGAGGACAAAGAACATTAAGACAACCAACAAGATACAGAACAATAGACAGAAAACCAAGAAGCAGAAGAACAAAAAGCAGAACATTAAGCATAAGACCAAAAATCAGAGCAAAAGATATGCTATAAATTATAAGCAGAAGAAGACTAAGCAGTGTATGGGGGTGAGTCCGTTCCTCCTCCTGGTGCCCCTGGAAAATGCCTGCTGCTGCAGGCCAAACTGAACACGGACAAATACTGTCGTAAATCTTTTGTGACAGCAAGAACGGAAGGTGTAATCTTCAAACTTTTAGAGATTACAACTACAGGAATGCCTGTCACAAGTAAGAATATGATGAAGAAGATGAATAGAAAGAAGATGAAGAAGTATATTATGAAGAAGAAGAATAGTTGAATAAGAAGAATATGAAGAATGTAAAAAAAAGAATAATAGGAAGAAGTTGAAGAAGAAGATAAATAAGGTGAAGAAGAAGTTGATGAAAAGATGCTGCTGCTAAGGATCATGAAGGAGAAAGTGTGGGAGAAGTAAAAAAGAAGGTGAAGAGCATGGAAGTAGTGAAACATACATATGTGCCAAAATAGAAAAAAGTTTAACTACATAGTCAATTTCTTTGTAACTCCGAACGTCTTAAAAATAAAATTTTATTCCTGCTATTCCATTTGATTGGGCTAAACCTCTATTCCTTTAATGTCTCCTCAACCTCCCCCAATACATTCTACATTATTCTTAGTTGTTTTTCTTCATGTACAATTAACCTACAATGAAAGAAAGGGTATATTTTAATTCCGATATTTTTGTCCCATTGACTTGCATTGGTTTCCGGTATCGGAATCGGCGATATCTGATACTTTTTGAGTATCGGACCGATCCAATCCGATCCGATATTTTCCAATATCGGAAACTATCGCTCAATACTAGTCATTACTGATGGAATTTTCAATGAAAGCTGCAAACAAATCACTAATGCAGATGTGAACTGAACTAAAAACAGGTAAATAATAAAGTCTGTGTATTTAGAAAAGCTTAATTGGAAAATGAAGACGATAATGTTTTACAATGAGGTGTTGTAGCAGGATAGATTTGAGAAGACAGACTGGCTTTATAAATTGTGAGGTTTTGGCTCTCACACCGGAATTTGTGTTCCCTGCATCTCTTTCTGTTCTGTTCATTCTCAGCTCCGTTTGCTGTGTGTGCGCTGTGTCTGGAGATTGCTGAATCATGTGGACACTGCAGTAGCTCAGTCAGTCATGAGATAAGCTTGTTGCCTGAGTAAAACTGGGAAGGACAGAGGTTATTTAATGTGTAACCATCTGTTTAATTTTTCTTTACAAATCAATAGTACATGTGAAGATAAGAAACTTTGTAATATATATTTTCCAAAAAATAAGCTTCTTTTTGCTTCTATGACTCATCAATCCTTCTAAAAATTATCATTTCACAGGTAAAATCTGTATTCATTGAATACAGACTTTTCCATTAACGAGATAGGAGATGGCAGCTAGTGCTCATAAAATTCTATGGAGAACTGTAACTGTCGTTTCAAGAAAACTTGCAGCAGAATGTCTGTCTGCCTCCAGCTCCTCCTTTCTCCTACACCTCACCCCTCCATAGGATTTTATAAGCACTAATCACCATCATCTCCTACCAAATATAGATTTTACAATATATGACAGGGAAAGATCAGTGCAGGTAGAGACAGAAGCAAATGTCTCTGGTAAGATGTTAAAGGGAACCTGTCAGACTGGTTGACTCACTTAGAATGTTATCACGCCCCTGTGGGCTTGATACCATGGCATACAAGCACACACGTCATCGCCATTGCTTTACATACCTCACTCATGTTCGCAGCTCTTTTTCCCTCACTGCATTGATCCTCTGAAGTCGGGTGTACGTGTGCCGACTTTAGAGAGGAGAACTGATCAGATGATGATCATAACATGATCAGAAACTTTCTGCACTTCCGATCATGCGCAGTGCGCCTCTCTGAAGCCGGCACACATACACCCGGCTTCAGAGGATCAATGCAGTGAGGGAAAGAAGCCGCGCATGCGCGAGGTATGTATAGCGCTAACGATGATGCTGACGTTTGTAAGTCATGTTATCGTACCCACAGGGGCCTGATAACACCCCAAGTGAGACGACTAGTCTGACAGGTTCCCTTTAACATCTTACCAGAGACAATTGCTTCTACCTGGACTGATCTTTTCCTCTCATATATCGTAATATCGGTATGCGGTAGGAGATAACTCCCCATCGACTAGTCAAAGGCCTCATTTATATATCAGAATCAGACTTTAGAAATCCATTTTTAGAAATAACTGTTTATGTGTGTGATGTAACAAAGGAGTATTTACATATGTAGACACAACTATATATCCTGGGGGCTCGGGGTACAACACAGGTTCTCTTTAACGCTTATCATGTGAGGTGGATCCTCTAAGCCTCTGGTCCTAGTTGGCACATGAACCCCGGTGTTGATGCAACAAACACTGAACACAAACAGCCAAATGGTGGATCACACCTAACATAGGACTAGGAGTGTAAGTCCCATGATACAGGTGTGTGTGTCAATGAACCTTAAATAGGTTTAGGTAGATTATGTCATTGATCCATGCTGGGCAACTTGCAAAACCCAACATGGAGCACAACAGAGGGCAGCAGCCTCAGGGAAGGAGGTGGAGACTGGCATACCCGGGACATGTATGGAATATAAGATATATTACAGAAATTCATGTGCACTATTGATTTATGAAATCATAATTATTACAACAGTTACCCTTCCCGTTTCCTGTAATCTGTAACAGCCCCAGCTACCATGTGCCATTTATAATACTACAAAATGTACTCTTCTAAAATACACTAATGACATCCCAGCAAGTCCATATAGCCCCACAACTAGACAAAGTTTTCCTACAGTCCTATGTAAAATATAACTAAACTGTGTTTCAACATGAATTATGCCAGATGACAAGCTCAGATCTATCACACATATAACAGTACGTATTTTAGTACCTCTCGTTGTTTCACCAAGAACGAGTCGATAAGATTCCTCTGGTCATTTACATCCAGTTGTTCCCTCTGGTTGATGAAGGTCTCTTGAATGAACGCGTGCACCACTTTTTGGTTCCTGATCGCCTTTTCAGTTACACTCGTAAACCAGCGCATCACAGATGGATATGTGTTATAAAGCTGCACAGAAAAAATAGATGACCTTTATATTTCTATTTCTAACCAGGTATATTCCTAAAACTGTTATCCAAAACACAAACGTTCCCTTATACACAAGTTGCAATTGTTTTTTTTTCACTAGAAAAGACCCTAGTCCAGTGTTGAAATGTATTGTGGAAATACAAACCTTCAACTCATCTTGGTCCTAAAGATTCTTCATTACAGCAGCGCAGCCGGATACCGTGATATCTTAAAGTTGGTCAACTTATCCCCAATGACTGATATCAAGTCACAGAAGGATTTGGCATTTTAAGGATGTCCAGCATCTTAAAGCTCCATTTACCCAGATTCCAGGAATCTGTGAGTTTGACATGGCGGGGAAGTAAGGTTTCAGCATACTCAATCCTGTGTTTATGGAGGAGATAATTGGGGGAATCTGGCAGCAGCCTATTTCCCTGTCTCCTCTAAACATCAGCTGAGTCAATTGTGTATATGTTGAAGTAGATTGGCTCATTTTGCTGTACACAGAGGAAGACACGGGAACACTGTCTCTTTAAGATCTTAACTGGTTTATTATATATGCGGCATTAACTTAAACCATGGTGAAGTAAAAATAAAAAATAAACACGGCCCTTTGGGCAAAAACAGGAAACCAAAACAAAGTGGTAACACAAAGCACAATCCTTGTGGTAGTGGGGATCCATCCGCTCAGGGTTAGCAAAAACACAAGGTACAGGTTAGCATAAACTCAAACACTTTCTGGAGTTATCCTCTCCAGGCACACTTAACACTGAATGCCTCAGGATGCAGACAATTTAAACCTCAGACCACATTCTTTGGTGCAGATAAGATGGACAACCTCCCACCTGCTCTGTGGTTGGCCACAAAAACCCATCCCTTAAAATAGGTGATTAACCCCTCTCAACACATAGTGTGCTGGAGAAAACTTCCTTGTTTCAGATCACTGAAGCTAATAGCCTCAGTGAAACGTATCAGTTGTATAGCAAAAGGTTCAGCCAGCAAGTGAAACAATCTCCCTAAATCATCTGCATCAGAGTGAATTATTGCATCTTCAACTCACAGACCGATATTGCACGTATTCTAAATAAAATGCATGATAAATATAGATATTTAAAATGATGAGAAATTATTAAAATTATTAAAATTTTTAGCTACACTTGTTGAAGGGAATTAGAAAGTAAAAACATCTACAGTATGTGAGGGCCTTTCACTAATTAGTCAGAGTTGAAAGAAACTATTTCCAATGAAATGCAAGTGGAAACCAGCATTTTGTCAACACACCCCTTTTATTGTTAGGGAGGTTGTTACACTTGCAGGCAGCACCTTTTGCTATACAAGTCCAACTCATACAGAGTAGTTTTTTTGCCTTGAAAAATTTTTAAACGTATTTCAATAAACATATAGTTTTTAATGATTTTCATTTGACATTCAATTCATCTGCGATTCTCCAGATATACCTTTTTTTATCTATCCTTCACACTCTATGGAATTTCATGTTTTCCCTTTTTCCTTGATTTTGCCTCCCATCTGTTACTAGCACGCAATCCTAGTGAGCAAGTCTAGAAATAGGTGGCTTACTCGATTGGACCATACACTGATGAAGAACTGCGTCTCATTCGAAGCGCATCATTTTCATGCCAATCCGAGAGCCTGTAACGCAGTGCCATTGATGTCACATTCTGCCACGCACCCTCATTTGCTTTGATACTCAGCGGCAGTGCTTCAGGCCAGAGCGTGCAGAGTTTGTACAGCTTTTGCAAGCCCTAGGGAGGCACATTAACAGGAGGATGGTTCCAACATCCATCACCCGCTCCACTAGGACTTTGCCAGTATCCAACTAAGATTGAAGTTGCAACTCATTATCCCATTAAGTGCCGCACTCTGAACAGTGCTTCTGTCTATGTGGCATAATGTAAAATAATTTTAGTGGTGGACGGTCTTTACTCAAACAGGATTCACGCACTATTTATATTGTGCAGTATTGTGGTAGTTTTTTTTAATAAACTGGAATATGAGTTTAAGCTTAGATACCTTGAAGTAACTCCCTTTTACTCTTATGACAGATTTACAAGTCCTTGGCATTCTATCATGCTGCTTCATCAGGTAGTCATCTGGAATGGCTTCCAATGAATAGATCTGTCTCATTAAGAGTTTATTTGTGGAAGACCAAGCCTTCAGAATGTATCTGTGGCAATCAGGTGTGTTTTGCAGAGGCAATGTTGGTACACAGTCCCTATTACATGACTTTTCTAAGTCATAATAAAATAAGAACCATTCAATTAAATAAAATTTGACAGACCATCATTACTAGAGTTGAGCGAATATTTCAAAATTCAGTTCCGATTACGATTGTTTTTGCAATTATTGCTGAACACAGCCAAACGTCAATGGAGTCAATGGGAGTAGAAATGAATGAATATGTTCAGAACCAATCATAAAACATAAATTTGGCACCACTAGTGAAAGATTATGGTACGAATATGGCAATTTCAGATTTGGCAATCGATTCTGAACGTATTCACTCAACTCTAATCATTATCAAGGTCAGACAATCTATAAAATTGATAGAACCTTGAAGGTATGTTCAAGTGCTGTCATGAAAACCATGAACTTGTATCCTGGTGACTGCCATAGGAAAGTAAGACAAAGAATTAGCTTTGCTCCAGAGGATAAGCTAATCAGAGCTACCAGTCTCTGAAACTGCAAATGGATTGCTCCTCAGATAACGTTAACATCAACTGTTCAGATTAGACTTCGAAAAGTGGCCTTTATGTGGACTTGCTGCAAAGAAGCCACTACTTTGTATTGCAAACAAGAAGAGCAGACTTGTTTGTGAAGAATAACAGAAGCACTGGACATTGGATCAGTGGAAATCTATTCTGTAATCTGATAAGTCACTATTTCAGATTTTTGGTACTGACATCTTTGTTGTTTTGATGGTTCCTAGCTGTGTCGTGCCCCTCTAGCTACATAGAGCCTGATGGTGTGGGTGAGCTTTATTGGTGATACTGATGATGATTTATTCCAAATTTAAGCATACTTAGCCAGCATTTGGAGATCAGGGGTCACATGCTCAGGTACTGCAGCAATTCCTATTGGTCCACCAGGAAGGTCCTGAAACTGCTTGTGTTCTGAAACAGTTGCCCATTGGTCCTTTTCTGGAAGGTCTTGTAGTTGCTGCTATAAAAGGGTTGCATGGCTGCACGGCCATGCGCTAGTATCAATTGTGTTATGTGCTTTGCGCCAGTGTGATCATGCATGCATGTGGTTAGGGCTCGGCTGAAATAAGCCCCTAGGATACTGGCACCTCCGTGAGGAGTTGCTTATTTGCGTTGCTGACTGCATGACCACGGACTGCTATCTGCATAGCAGTTATCTGTGTACGCCTGTGGTGTTAACAGGACACAGTCTCTATCTCTGTGTCTCTACCTCAGCGACTCTGTGGTGTAACAGAGTTCGCTCATACTGCCATATAGTGCCACAATGCCTATGTCTGCGACTCTGTAAAGTAACAGCTTGCTTATATCGACATATCCTATCATCTTACTAGCAGCAGGCTCTGCCTGCACGGTGGACCCCGGGCTGTGAACGCACCTTCTATTTAAATTTATTTGGTGCGTTCCGCAACCCTTAACATAATACTAGCTCCAGGGTCTGGCTAGTAAAATGGCGGATGACCAGTGTCTACCGCAGTACATCCAGCAGCTGGAGGGTAGGTTGGCGGCTCTTGAGCACACAACCTCAGCTGTGGATGTTACCGCAGTCGCTGTTCAGGCTGCAGCCAGTTTGTCCTCTGCCACCTCTGCCCCTACATTATCCCACCTCCCGCTTCCTGGCAAGTTTTTCCGGTGACAGCAAGCAATGTCGGGGATTCGTGAGTCAGTGCTCTATATAGCTCGAGCTTCAGGCTGCACGTTTCCCCACGGATCGGGCACAAGTGGGTTTTGTATTGTCTCTACTCTCGGGCAGAGCATTGGAGTGGGCAACGCCGCTGTGGGAGCGCGACGATCGTGTGGTGCGGAGTGCTTCTTGCTTCTTGGAGGCTCTTAAAAAGGTATTTTTAGCACCTCAGGTCACCCACGACATGGCGCTCTAACTGCTGGCATTTGCACAGGGTTTGTCTTTGGTCCGTCAGTTTTCCTTCCAATTTCGGACTCTGGCCTCAGAGCTAGACTGGTCAGATAAAGTTCTCATTCCAGTCTACTGGAGAGGACTGACTGAACATGTTAAAGACGCTTTGGCTACCAGGGAGATTCCCGCCACACTGGAGAAGCTTATCTCCATATCTACCCACATTGACCTCCGTTTTCACGAGCGGAGGTTGGAGTGGGCCCAGTGTAGGCAGAGAATACGGTTGGCTCCCACCTTTGCCAAACCTCTCAAATCTCCCATTCTGGCATCCGAACCCCAAAAGGCCACAGAGGCTCCTCGTGCGGGACCTAAGTCTTGGGCCACTCGAGTATCCGTGGTCTGTAACCTTTGTCAGCAGATAGGACAGTATGCTAACAGATGTCCACAGCGATCGGGGAAGCGATCGCGTCTAGCGACCCTGGGAGAAGGTTCACTGGAGACAGCGGCATTTTCCTCCAAGATGACATTTAAAGGGACAGTCACTGTAGACTCTTCCACACTTACAGTCGAGCTTTGTGTGGACTCGGGAGCAGAGGGGAATTTCATGTCATCTTCCTTTGCTCGTCGCCACACAATACATCTGGTAGCACTCGACAAACCAGTGACTGTCTGGGTAGTGAATGGGTTGACATTGCCCTCGCAAATTACACATCAGACGGTTCCTCTTACTTTGTGTATACCCCCTTCCCATCAGGAAATTATTTCCCTTCTCGTCCTTCCCGAGGGAATAGACGAAATCCTACTGGGAGTACCCTGGCTCCGTTACCACTCCCCTCATATTGAGTGGACCTCCGGTAGGATACTGGGTTGGAGTGAGACATGTAAGAGCAGATGTGTCAGGGAGTGCATTCAGGTTACCACTACAGAGATACCCGCAGATCTTATTCCTCTTCCCAAAGGCTATCAGTCATATGCAGACGTGTTCTCTAAAAAGGCTGCTGAGACTCTACCGCCCCATCATCCCTACGACTGTCCTATTGACCTCTTGTCTGGAGCAGAACCTCCTCGGGGAAGAGTTTATTCCCTCTCTCTTCCTGAGATGGAGGCTATGTCTCAATATATCCAGGAGAATCTGGCAAGAGGGTTCATTAGGAAGTCAGTGTCACCAGCAGGGGCGGGTTTCTTCTTTGTGCAGAAGAAGAATGGGGAATTACGTCCGTGTATAGATTACAGGGGTCTTAACGCCATCACCGTTAAGAATAAGTACCCGCTGCCCCTGATTTCTGAGCTCTTTGATAGGCTCCGGGGAGCAAGTGTATTTACTAAATTAGATCTGCGTGGTGCTTTTAACCTGATTCGCATCCGTGAAGGGGACGAATGGAAGACGGCTTTTAAAACCAGGGATGGGCATTATGAATACCTGGTGATGCCCTTCGGGCTTTGTAATGCCCCAGCCGTTTTCCAAGACTTTGTCAATGACATCTTCCGGGATATGCTTTCCACCTCTGTAGTAGTCTATCTGGATGATATTCTCATTTTTTCTCCAGATATTGACTCTCACCGGAGGGATGTCTGCAAAGTTTTCAACCTTTTACGGGCGAACTCCCTCTATGCAAAGTTGGAGAAATGCATGTTTGAGCAGGAGTCTTTACCTTTCCTGAGCTATATCATCTCCGCCCAGTTATTGGCTATGGATCCTGCCAAACTACAGGCTGGCAAGAACCCCATTCTCTTAAAGCGGTGCAGCGATTTATGGGGTTCATTAATTATTATCGCCAGTTCATTCCCCATTTCTCGACTTTGGTAGCTCCCTTGGTAGCCCTCACCAAGAAGGGAGCAAGTCCCAAGTTGTGGTCTGAGGAGGTCTCCAAGGCGTTCTCTTCCATCAAGTCGCATTTTGCCAGTGCTCCCATATTACATCGCCCCGATGTTGATAAGCCATTTATTTTAGAGGTAGACGCCTCTTAGGTTGGTGCTCGAGCAGTCCTTTATCAAAAGGATGCTCAAGGTCAGAAGCATCCTTGCTACTACTTTTCTAAAACCTTTACACCTGCAGAGAGGAATTATTCTATCAGGGACAGGGTGTTATTGGCCATGAAGTTGGCCTTCTCTGAGTGGAGACATCTTCTGAAGGGGGCTCGCTTTCCCTTCCAGGTCTTCACGGACCACAAAAACTTGGTGTATTTGCAAACAGCCCAGCGGCTGAATTCCCGCCAGGCCAGATGGTCCCTGTTCTTCTCCCGGTTCCATTTCACCCTCCATTTCCTCTCCGGTGAGAAGAACATTCGGGCCGATGCTCTGTCTCGCTCAGTCGTATCCTCTGAGGAGGTGGAGGAGGTGCCTCTGCTTATTGTCTCCTGTGAGAGCCTAAGAACTGTGGCTCCTGTTTCGCTTGCATCTGTGCCTCCGGGCAAGACTTTTGTACCCACCAATTCGCGACCGGAAGTACTTTCTTGAGTACATTCCTCCAGGGTGGGTGGACATTTCGGGACAAAAAGGACATCTGAGTTGCTGGTGAGGACATATTGGTGGCCACATATGGTCCGGGACGTCAGGGAATATGTTCAGGCGTGCGTGTCCTGCTCCAAGAATAAGTCCCCTCGACAACGGCCAGCTGGGTTAATTTTTCCTTTGCCGGTGGCAGACAGGCCTTGGGAGATGGTCGGGATGGATTTTGTGGTGGGCTTACCCAAGTCTCGGGGCTGCACCATCATCTGGGTGATAACCGACCACTTCTCCAAAATGGTGCATTTGGTGCCATTACCACGGTTACCGTCTGCACAGGCCTTGGCAGCATTATTTATTAGGCATATTTTCCGTTTACATGGGATGCCAGACAAAGTCGCTAGTGATCGAGGTCCCGAGTTTGCGTCTCAGTTCTTGAGAGAGCTGTGTCGGATACTCAGCATCAAGTTAAATCTCTCCTCTGCATACCATCCCGAGATGAATGGGTTGGTAGAGAGGGCCAACCAGACCTTGGTCACATATTTGCGACATATTGTCTCTGCCAGGCAGGATGACTGGGCATCTTTGCTACCGTGGGCTGAGCTTGCTCTCAATAATGCTGTGGCTGACTCCACCGGACAGACCCCATTCCTCTTGAACTACGGTCAGCATCCGCGGGTCCCGGTGCCCATGCCCGTGTCGTCCGCTGACTCCAGGGTGGCAGACTGGGCTGTGCAGGCACGGGACATTTGGGACCGAACCCAGGAAGCCATTCAGGTTTACAAGGAGAGGATGAGGTCTTCAGCCGATATTCATCGGCGCCCCGCTCCGACATTTGCCCCAGGCGACTTAGTGTGGCTCTCTGAACAAAATATCAGGCTGCGAGTAGAGTCTACCAAGTTGGCACCTCGCAATTTGGGCCCCTTTAAGATCCTTGAGCAGGTAAACCCTGTAGTCTACCGCCTGTCCCCTCCACCTCGTCTTGGTATCTCTGATACCTTTCACGTGTCTCTTTTGAAACCTGTGGCCATTTCCCGGTTTTCCGAGTCATCTGCCGGGTCCTCGGATTCATCTACCAACGATCATGAGGTTAATGCCATCATAGGGTGTAAGATGGTATGGGGCAAAAAATTTTATTTGGTGGATTGGAGGGGTTATGGGCCTGAGGATAGGCCCTGGGAGCCTGCCGAGCACGTTCACACTCCGCAGTTCATCGCTGCCTTTGAGCGCAGCGAGGCCCAAAGAAAGGGGGCCTTAGGAGGGGGGGTAATGTTAGGGATCGAGTTCCCGCTGCTGCACAAGGGGAATCTCGAATCAGTCCCGCTGCGGTCCCCATCCATCTCCGGCCGCAGTGGAACCTGCTCAGCAGAGACGTCGGTTCCAGCGTCTCGCCCGGTATAGTACTGTGCATAGACTTGCTGCTGCCGCTCCTGGATCCTCTGTTGTAACCAGTGTTGGAGCGGGCAGATTTGGGACTAAGTCCTCTGTTTCTTCATCTGAGCATGCCTAGGGCAAGATCTCTCATTGGAGATCAGGGGTCACATGCTCAGCTACTGCAGCAACTCCTATTGGTCCGCCAGGAAGGTCCTGAGACTGCTTGTGTTCTGAAACAGTTTCTCATTTGTCCTTTTCTGGAAGGTCTTGTAGTTGCTGCTATAAAAGGGTTGCATGGTCGCTCGGCCCTGCGCTAGTATCAATTGTGTTATGTGCTTTGTGCCCGTGTGATCATACACGCATGCGGTTAGGGCTCGGCTGAATTAAGCCCCTAGAATACTGGCACCTCCGTGAGGAGTTGCTTATTTGCATTGCTGACTGCATGACCACGGACTGCTATCTGCATAGCAGTTATCTGTGTACCCCTGTGGTGTTAACAGGACACAGTCTTTATCTCTGCGTCTCTACCTCAGCGACTCTGTGGTGTAACAGAGTTCGCTCATACCACCATATAGTGCCACAATGCCTATGTCTGCGACTCTGTGAAGTAACAGAGCTCGCTTATACTGACATATCCTGTCATCTTACTAGCAGCAGGCTCTGCCTGCACGGTGGACCCCGGGCTGCGAAAGCACCTTCTATTTATATTTATTTGGTGCCTTCCGCAACCTTAACAGTTTCTTTACTTATTTTTTCCAAAATAATTTCTTTGCTGCTTTGCTGCCATCAGTCTGAATTTATAATTTGCATATTCCAATGCAAACAAGGGAAAACATTGCTTGATGAGCATTCCAAATTATTGACTGGCAATGGACAACACACTAGAGAAATATGTTTGTAAAATTATAAGTTTATGAGATGGGGCACCTTATGGGTTGCAGCCTCACTAATCACACATTACATATCTTGTGAATGGCCTACTATTCTCAAATACATTAAGCTGCTTACCATAGCCATTGGGGTACCAGTTAAGTGGGCATTTTCATTAATCATCTTTACCAGCTTGAAAATTGTTGGATCTTCATAATCAAATCGCTTACTCAGTACGATGGAAATGATTATATTAGCTACTGCAGCATTTATATTCATCAGGTTATCGAAGGGTTCGCCTGGAAAAACAGTGAGAAAACAAGAATCATAATTGCAAAAAAGCAAAAAATTCACAAGCACCTCTGAAGAGAACAAAGCAAGTGTGAACAGGAGCATGCTGCAATGACTGCACAACATGCAAACAAAAGAATACAGCCGCCTGTGTATGCGCTAAAATGTGTGCAAACACCAAATATATAATCAGAGAGCTGTAGGAGAGATCAGCGCCAAAAGAGGGTCTTATCCGTGAGATATGACAGACGGTAAAATCAGATTACACGCACCTTTATGTGGCTATAACTCTAGAATGCTTCAACAGATCCTGGTGATTCTAAGAATGTTTTTTTGCGACATATTGTACTTCATGATATTGGTAACATTGTTAACATTTCTTTGATATGACTTGAGTTTATTTGTTAAAAAAAACCCAGAAAATTTTGCAATTTTCCAACTTTGAATTTTTATGTCCTTAAATCACAGGGATATGTCACACAAAATAGTTAAGAAATAACATTTCCCACATGTTTACTTTACATCAGCACAATTTTGGAACCAATTTATTTTGTTAGGAAGTCATAAGGATTAAAAGTGGACCAGTGATTTTTCATTTTCACAACAAAATTTACAAAGCCATTTTTTTAGACACCACTTTGAAGGGTCTATGTGATAGAAAATACCCAAAAGTGACACCATTCTAAAAACAGCACCCCTCAAGGTGCTGAAAACCACATTCAAGAAGTTTATCAACCCTTCAGGTGCTTCACAGGAATTTTTGGAATGTGGAAAAAAAGGAACATTTAACTTTTTTTCACAAAAAATTCACTTCAGATCAATTTTTTTTTATTTTGACAAGGGTAACAGGAAAAAATAGACCCCAAAACCCCAAAATTTGCTGTGTAATGTCTCCTGAGCATGGCATTCCAATACCCTATATTAGGGAGAGAAACCACTGTTTGTGCACACAGCTGAGCTCAGAAGGGAAGGAGCGCCATTTGAGTATTAAATGAAAAATTTCTTGGAACAATTGGTGGATGCCATGTCGCGTTTGGAGAGCCTCTGATGTGACTAAATAGTGAAAATCCCCCACAAGTGACACCATTTTGGAAACTAGACCCCTCAGGGAACTGAGCTAGATGTGTGCTGAGCACATTGAACCCTCAGGTGCTTCACAGAAGTTTATAAAGTTGAGCCGTAAAAATAAAAAAATCTAATTTTTCCCACATATACAGTGGGTACGGAAAGTATTCAGAGCCCTTTAAATTTTTCACTCTGTTTCATTGCAGACATTTTGTAAATTCAAAAAAGTTCTTTTTTTCTTATTAATGTACACTCTGCACTCCATATTGACTGAAAAAAACAGAAATGTAGAAATTTTTGCAAATTTATAAAAAAAGAAAGACTGAAATATCACATGGTCATAAGTATTCAGACCCTTTGCTCAGTGTTGAGTAGAAGCACCTTTTGAGCTAGTACAGCCATGAGTCTTCTTGGGAATGATGTAACAAGTTTTTCACGCCTGGATTTGGGGATCCTCTGCCATTCTTCCTTGCAGATCCTCTCCAGTTCCATCTGATTGGATGGTGAATGTTGATGGACATCCATTTCCGGGTCTCTCTGGAGATGGTCAATTGGGTTTAGGTCAGGACTCTGGCTGGGCCAGTCAAGAATGGTCACAGAGTTGTTCTGAAGCCACTCCTTTGTTATTTTAGCTGAGTGCTTAGGGTCATTGTCCTGTTGGAAGGTGAACCTTCAGCCAAGTCTGAGGTCCAGAGCACTCTGGAAGAGGTTTTCATCCAGTATTTTTCTGTGCTTTGCCACATTCATGTTTCCTTCAATTGCAACCAGTTTTCCTGTCCCTGCTGCTGAAAAACACCCTCATCGCATGTTGCTGCCACCACCATGTTTCACTGTTTGGATTGTATTGGGCAGGTGATGAGCAGTGCCTGGTTTTCTCCACACATACCACTTAGAATTATCATCAAAAAGTTCTATCTTCGTCTCATCAGACCAGAGAATCTTATTTCTCATAGTCTGGGAGTCCTCCATGTGCTTTTTTTTTAGCAAACTCTATGCGGGCTTTCATTTGTCTGGCACTGAGGAGAGGCTTCCATTGGGCCAATCTGCCATAAAGGCATGACTGGTGGAGGGCTGGAGTGATAGTTGACTTTGTGAAACTTTATCCCATCTCCCTACTGCATCTGTGGCGCTCAGCCACAGTGATCCCGGGGTTCTTCTTTACCTCTCTCACCAAGGTTCTTCTCCCACAATTGCTCAGTTTGGCTGGACGGCCAGGTCTAGGAAGGCTTCTGGTGGTCCCAATCTTCTTCCATTTAAGAATTATGGAGGCCACTGTGCTCTTAGGAACATTGAGTACTGCATAAATTCTTTTGTAACCATGGCCAGATCTGTGCCTTGCCACAATTCTGTCTCTGAGCTCTTTGGCCAGTTCCTTTGACCTCATGATTCTCATTTGGTTTGACATGCACTGTGAGGTCTTATATAGACAGGTGTGTGCCTTTACAAATCAAGTCCTATCAGTTTATTTAAAAACAGCTGGACTCCAATGAAGGAGTAGAACCATCTCAAGGAGGATAACAAGGATCACAAGGAAATGGACAGCATGTGACTTAAATATGAGTATAAGATCAAAGGGTCTGAATACTTATGACCATGTGATATTTCAGTTTTTATTTTTTAATAAAATTTCTACATTTCTGTTTTTTTCAGTCAAGATGGGGTGCAGAGTGTACATTAACCCTAGCATGCGTATTGGGGGCCTTTTAGGCCCCCAAGCTTACTTTTTTGCTATTATCTGCAAAATTACTTAAGTTAGAATTTTGAAACTCCAGGTAATCCTCAAGTATGCCATTGTTGGTAAAATCCAATTGTTCATAGAATTTTTTTCATAGGCATTTCGATGTAACAATGCTTTTTTAGTGAAAACCACATCTGTACGGATTGGGGGCCTTTTAGTATTTATCATGTTCTCAGTAGTGTTTGTGTCTCAAGTTACTTTACTTGTACTCAGTAATGCTGGTGGAGGGGCCAGGGTGTGGATAATGCCATATGAAGATGTCATGTGAATTTTGAAGGGAGAGATAAGGCCATGACATCATCTCAGGTCCTTCTGAACACAGTAATGAGCTGTGTAGAGATTAATAAGGACAGTATACACTATGAGCTAATTGTGAAGGACCTGAGATAAGATGTTGAGAGGAAGTCTGATTCAGTTTCAGTTTCTCTGATTCTAAGAAGCCTGCAAAGGGTAAAGCTATTGAGCTACAGACATCCAGAGAATTGTACAACACATAAAAGAAAGGATAAAAGGAAAATGATGCTGGTGAGAGGAGGGAGGGGGCACTTTATACTTACAGTGTGTCACACACAAGAAAAGAGTGGACAACCCTCATTGTGTTCGTTGTTTTTTCTTTTAGTTTGCTAACATCTAGTCAGCAATGGCACAGTCTTCATCCAAGCGTCTGAGTGACCAAGAGATTGAAGCAATTGTCTTTCAAAGGGATGATGAAAGTGAACTATCTTTGTCTGATGACGAGTACCTACCACCAGAGAATCAAACATCCTCAAGTGATTCTTCTTCTGATGATTAAGAAGTGAATACAGTAGATCCTCAAGAAGTGATAAGTAGAACATCCAAAACGAATGTTTTTTGGGACAGTAATCCTACATTAGTTGGACGTACTGCAATCCATAATATTGTGAGACAAGCTCAAGGAGCTGTGGGAAGTCCCAGTTACTTTTCCCCTAAAGACGTATTCTGTACTTTTTTTTCTGACAATATTGCAGAAGAGGTCCTTTTATGTTCAAACCTAGAAGGAAGACGTATCGCTTCTGCAAAAAATAAGTCCTGGAAAAATATCTCAAAAGAGGAACTTTATGCATACATTGGACTTTTAATGCTGGCAGGGAGTCAAAAATTGTATGATGTTCCAATACGAGAATTATTTCAGGACCCACTTTCTGATCCACACTATAAGGCGACAATGTCAGTGGACAGATATGAGGAAATTAGAAGACACATTCGATTTGATGATAAGCGAACACGTGCATTGAGGTTTGAATCAGATATATTAGCCCCTATCAGTTATATCTGGAACATATTTATCAAAATTGCACCAAACTTTACAATCCTAGTACTAATGTTACAGTAGATGAGCAACTTGTACCGTTCAGAGGATGCTGCAAGTTCAGACAATACATGCCCAGCAAGCCAGTCAAATATGGAATCAAAATCTTCTGGATGTGTGATTCTGCAAATTATTATGGCATAAATGGCGTAATCTACTGTGGCAAAGAGGTTTGTGCACCAGTACAGAAGGATCTGGGGTCTGAAATTGTCAAAACTCTTGCTGTTCCAATATTCAATTCAGGTAGAAACATTACCATGGACAATTATTTCACCAATGTTGAACTAGGCAATTTTCTGCTTCAAAAAGCTATTACACTTGTTGGTACTACCAAGCCAAACCGACGAGAATTTCCAGAAGCACTGAAACACAATCGTCAGCGAGCACTTTATGAGAGTGTCTTTGGATTCAATAACAAAGCGACTTTGGTATCTTACAAAGCGAAGAAGGAGAACTCAGTGATTTTACTCAGTACCATGCATCACAATTGCAGTATTGACAGCAATGACAGAAAATTAAAACCAGAAATCATCCTGCATTACAATAAAACAAAAGGAGGTGTAGACAAAATGGATGAGATGGTGGGAGAATATTCATGCAAGAGGCAAACAAAACGATGGCCTGTAGTACTTTTTTCAAATATGCTTGATGTAGCAGCCCTAAATTCATTCATCATTTATACAGAAACTCATCCAGAATTCCATTCATGGAGGAAGGACAGGAGACGCCTATTTTTGAAGGACCTTTGTCATGAACTTGTAATGCCTCACATGATACAGCGAAGCGACGTGAAAGGCTAGCTAAAGCAAACTAAAGAAGCAGTGAAACAGTGTGGCGTACAGTTTCAGATGATTCCAGGGCCAGGAGAAAGAAAAAGAAAGCGCTGTTTCATGTGTCCAAGAAACTTAGAAAGGAAAACTGAGAGATTTTGTTCAATTTGTAAGGAAAATGTCTGCAAAGAACATCCTTCCAAAAAATAAACTTGTCAAAACTGTTTGGAAGACTAATATAATAGAAAAGAAACATAATAGAAATGTAGCTGCAGCTAGTTTGGTATAGATTTCTATGCATTTTTGTGCATTTTTTCATATGTTTGTGTGAAATTTTGAAAAAAAAAAAAAAATTTTTGTTGTTTTTTTGGTGAAAAATTATAATTAAAATTTTGTTTACTAATCATATTTTATTTGGCAGTTTTAAAATAAACTTGTAAAAGTTATATAAGTGTGTTTTTCCATATGATTTGCAAGGGGGCCTAAAATACGTTGATATGAAGATTTCTGATGTCACGCATACTTAATGAGAAACAAAATGAACTTTTTTGAATTTACCAAACGGCTGCAATGAAACAAAGAGTGAAAAATTTAAAGGGGTCTGAATACTTTCCGTACCCACTGTATGTTTTTAGCACAAAATATTGCATTTTCACAAAGGTAACAGGAGAAATTGCATCATACATTTTGTTGTGCAATTTCTCCCGAGTATGCCAACACCCAATATGAGGAATAAAACTACTATTTAGGCGCACGGCAGGGCTCGAAAGTGAAGGAGCGTCATTTGACTTTTTGAAAGTAAAATTTCCTGGAATCATTAGCAGACGTCATGTCCCATATGGAGAGCTCCTGATGTGCCTAAACAGTGGAAACCTCCCTCAAGTGACCCCATTTTGGAAACAAGACATATCAAGGAATCTACTTATGTAATTGCCTTGTAATGTTTTAATTTCCTGTTCTGTCCAGATGTGACGGTATCTCAGAATTCCAAGCAGAGGAAGATCACAGACCGCCATATTGGGACATCCAAGTGATGGGTGTCTCAATATGGAAATTACTGCTGGTACCAACCTATTACGTGGCACCACCAGCAGAACACCGTCGCACCACACACACACAAACTCTACGCCGTACGCACCACACAAACACACACTCACAGACTCACACTCCCACTATCACACTCACTGTAAGGTTCTGTGTACATGTTCCTGAAACTCAGTTTTTTCGTCAGCCATTTTACTTTCTGTCTTGCTGCAGCTATCTTGCCCTCAGTCAATATGGAGTTTCCAGCTTGCATGTTCCCGCCCTGATTCTCTCCTCTTGCTTCTTAAGCAGCCACAGCTGAGCAATCAGTGCTTCAGAATCAAGCCTGCAGTGAACCTGTGACCTGACTCCTGGAAGCCTTGGACTTGTACTCCAGTTATTTCCTATTGTGGAACTTTGGAACACTCGTGGACTTTGGAACCTTGCTATTTGATAAATCCACGTTTGCATGGACTTACGGTAACAGAGAAGAGATCCTGAACCTGTTGTGGAGAGTGATTGCTGAGCTTAAGTTACTCTGGCCTGCTGTGTCTCCTGCTTTTGTATCTGCAAACTGTGTGACTATTATTGCCACTTGTATGAAGTAATACAAGACCTTCTATATCAAACCTGTGACTCCTGTGTTTTCATCGCACCCAAGCACAAGACACTATATGAACTGTACTACTTACATTACAAGATTCTGAAGCCAAACGTTAGTGTCTGCTGGGTCTGGAAAGGCTGTGTCTGCTGTAACTGTGGATATCGGATGTCCGGTTGAACTTTCTGTGATGATAGTGGTTGTGACTTCTCACAACCATTCCAGGTGAGCAGTTCCCTTAATTTTTTTTTCTCTCTGCAGTGTTACCACAGGTAAACACTATTGTTTTTTTTTCTCCTCTCCTCTCCTTCCAGTACTCCTGTCTTAAAAGATCTGGAAAATGGAGGCCCGCATAAAGGAACTTTGCGGAGTGACTGATAATATCCTTGCAGATTTGCAGAATATAAAGACCCGTTTTACAAACCTACAGGACCTCACTAATCACAGTTTGCAAGTGTTTGGACAGACTGCCCAGGATTTGCGAGCCAGGATTGAGGTTCTAGAGGAGCGAGTCCAGGCTCCTGCCGTAGCCCCGAGTTCTGGGATTCCCAAGTTGCCCCCTTTTCGTTTTGGCGGTGAACGTGAGAAATTCAGGGGATTTATTAATCAATGCAATCTTTTTTTCTCTGCACATGCTTCACAATTTCCCACTGAACGATCTAAGGTGCTTACTATAATTATGTTGCTTACCAACAAGGCTTTGATGTGGGCAAACCCTCTGATTGAGACTGAGGATGAATGTTTGGATCATCTTGATGCTTTCATTTCAGCCATGGGACAGGTGTTTGATGACCCCAATCGAGGTGCAACAGCTGAAGCAGCCATGTTAGCTTTGCGCCAAGGTAAGCACTCGGTAGCTGAATATGCCTTGGATTTCAGGAGATGGGCCCTTGATACCACCTGGGACAGTTCCGCCAAAAAATCTATTTTTCGAAAAGGGTTATCTCCACTGATTAAGGATGAACTTGCTCGTGCCGACCCTCCCACTGCGTTAGGTGACTTTATTAACTACTGCATCCGTATTGATACTCGTCTGACTGAACGCAGGCAAGAGAGATGGTTTGAAAGCAATCGCACTAACCTTTTCCTACCTTCCTCTCCAGCTAAGGAACCTTTGAGTAGGATTACACGGGAACCTGAACCTGAACCCATGCAGGTAGACTCTTTACAACGACGGGTTAGTGATGCACGCAAGGAACATCGTTTTAAGGAGAATCTATGTTTCTATTGTGGTAAGTCAGGGCACTTCATTATAAACTGCCCCAGCCATTCTCGTAAGACTACTGCAGCACTCATTCACTGTGAGTGTTGCGAGAGGGGATCTGTCAGGTCCGAGCCTCAGGCTCCAGAGAGATCTGCAGCAACAGATCTTGATTTCTCGGACTTAAGGGTATGCCACACTAAACAATATCGCTAACGGGATCGCTAAAAAACGTCACTATTTAGCTATCCCGTTAGCGATATTGTTCAGTGCGGCAGCTTCCAGCGACGAGCTTCCTGCTGTGATCTCGCTCGTCGCTGGAATCGTTCCGGACCCTATTTTCTCGTCGGCGCTCCCGCTGGGTAAGTATCTAATCGCTGTGTGGCACCTTTTCTTAGCGATTTAGCGGTACTTTTGTACCGCTAAAGTCGTTAAGAAGATCGCTAACGGCGATAGCGTCGTTAACTATATCGCTAAATGTGGCCGCATTAAGCGATATAGAAACAATCCCGCTAGCGATCGCATTAGTATGCGTCGTTATCGTGATCGCTAGCGGGATTGTTTAGTGTGGCAGTACCTTCAAACTCCGTTACCTCTGAGGACGTTGACTGTGTAAACGCTGCAATTTTTCAAGTTTCCTCAGCGGTTGTCCCAGCTGAGTTGTAAGAAAAACAATTCTCATTGCTTTCTTTCCATCAAACTCTGGGTTGACTCAGCTTGGGTGTCTAGCTCTGCTATGATCGACTCAGGGGCAAGTGGAAATTTTATGGATGTTTCCTTTGCTCTGAAACAGGGGATACGTTCAGTGAAGAAGGCTACTCCAGTACAGATGGAAACTGTGGATGGCTCCCTGCTGACCTCTGGACCAGTGGATCAGGAAACAGAGCCTTTGAGGGTTCTTATGGGTAAAGATCATCAAGAGAAACTGTCCTTTATGCTTATCTCTTCTCCCCACTTTCCCATTATTCTAGGGCTACCATGGCTGCAGGCTCAGAATCCTACCATTAACTGGGAGACCAAGGAATTACACTTTCCAGAGAAACAGATGAGTCCAAAAGTTTCAGCTTGCTCTGTTCCTAAAGGAACCATGTCAGTCCCTGAACTACCAGCTGTATACCAGGACTATGTGGATTTATGTGACAAGAAGAACGCTGACCAGCTTCCTCCTCACCGTCCATATGATTGTCCAATTGAATTATTGCCTGGAGCAGAGATACCTTTTGGTAAGATCTACCCCTGGCGGGGCCCGAGCTAAAGGCTTTAAAGGATTACATAGACGAAAATCTAGCCAAGGGCTTCATACGCCCCTCTTCATCTCCTGCAGGTGCACCCATCTTCTTTGTAAAGAAGAAAGATGGATCTCTGAGACCCTGCGTAGACTATAGGGAACTCAATAAGGTTAATATTAGAAACCGTTATCCATTGCCTTTAATCCCTGAGTTATTGGAGAGAGTGCGACATGCCAAAATTTTCTCTAAACTAGATCTTCGTGGGGCCTATAACTTAGTCCGTATTAGACCTGGGGATGAATGGAAGACTGCATTCAGGTCACGCTATGGACACTTTGAATATCTAGTTATGCCTTTTGGTCTGAGTACCGCCCCAGCCACTTTCCAACACTTGGTGAATGACATCTTCAGGGATCTCCTAGATACATTCGTGGTGATTTATTTGGATGATATTCTAATTTTTTCTAACTCCACAGAGGAACATCATGGACATGTGAGAATGGTCTTGGAACGTCTAAGACAAAATCATCTTTACATCAAACTTGAAAAGTGTGAATTCCATAGGACCGAAAATCAATTTCTGGGGTATGTACTGTCTACACAAGGAATTAGTATGGATGAAAGCAAAACCCAAGCCATCAAGGATTGGCCAAGTCCTAGAAATGTGAAGGAGGTACAGCGCTTCATCGGGTTTGCCAACTTCTATAGACGTTTCATTAGGAATTTCTCTGAGGTAGTGTCACCTATCACCCAACTTACCCGGAAAGAGTCTAGGTTCTCCTGGACTCCCCAAGCACAGGAAGCATTTTCCCGTCTAAAAGATAAATTTACCACTGCACCTATCTTAGTACATCCCAACCCCGAGCTTGCCTTCATAATAGAGGTGGATGCTTCAGACTGTGCCGTTGGAGCTATACTCTCTCAGAGAACAGGTGAGAAGAATGTCTTGCATCCCTGTGCCTTCTTTTCCAGCAGTTGTCTTCGGCTGAGAGGAACTACGATGTGGGCAATAGAGAGTTGTTGGCCATTATTGCCGCCTTCAAAGAATGGAGACACCTTCTTCTGGGAGCTGCACAGCAAATAGTCGTCCTGACAGACCATCGTAACCTTGAATTTATCAGGTCGGCTAAGTGCCTGACTCCTCGCCAGGCTCGCTGGAATCTTTTCTTAAACCAATTTAATTTTATCATTTCTTATAGACCAGGATCGCGCAATGGAAAGGCTGATGCACTCTCTAGGATTTACTCAGCAGAGACACGTCCAATTACTCCTCCTAAGACTATTCTTCCTGACTCTAGATTCCTGGGAGTGATTCATAATCAAGACCTACTTAAGGACATCAAGGAAGCATACCATGCGGATTCCTTTTTGGCACAACCCCCAAGGGACGTAAGTCTTGTTTTTAAGAATGGTGTGTGGATTCAGGGACAACGCCTGTATATTCCTGAAACAGTCAGATTGAGAGTATTGCAACTCATTCACGATTCCAAGATAGCTGGGCATAGAGGAATTCTAAAGACACAGGAATTTCTTTCTCGTTTCTTTTGGTGGCCCACTTGCAGGAAGGATGTTTTAAACTATGTCACTTCATGTGAAGTCTGTGCAAGATGCAAAACACCTCGCTCCTCACCAACTGGTCTGTTACAACCTCTTCCCATCCCGTCCCGCCCGTGGGGATCCATTTCTATGGACTTCATTGTGGAGTTACCAACCTCTCAAGGGAAGAACACCATTCTAGTGGTGGTTGACCGTCTAACAAAGGCAGCTCATTTTATCCCTTGTGTCGGCTTACCCACTGCAAAACAGACATCAGATTTGATGATTAAAGATGTGTTTCGCTTACATGGAGTACCGTTTGAGGTTATTTCGGATCGAGGGGTGCAATTCACTTCTAGGTTTTGGCAAAATTTCTGTGCAGCATTGGACATTAACCCCTTCACCCCCAAGGGTGGTTTGCACGTTAATGACCGGGACAATTTTTACAATTCTGACCACTGTCTCTTTATGAGGTTATAACTCCGGAACGCTTCAACGGATCTTCGCGATTCTGAGATTGTTTTCTCGTGACATATTGTACTTCATGTTAGTGGTAAAATTTCTTCCATATAACTTGCGTTTATTTTTGAAAAAAAACGCAAATATGGCGAAAATTTTGAAAATTTAGCAATTTTCAAACTTTGAATTTTTATTCCCTTAAAACAGAGAAATATGTCACACAAAATAGTTAAGAAATAACATTTCCACATGTCTACTTTACATCAGCACAATTTTGGAATCAAAATTTTTTTTTGTTAGGAAGTTATAAGGGTTAAAAGTTGACCAGCGATTTCTCATTTTTACAACAAAATTTACAAAGCCATTTTTTTTAGGGACCACCTCTCATTTGAAGTCACTTTGAGGGGTCTACATGACAGAAAATACCCAAAAGTGACACCATTCTAAAAACTGCACCCTCAAGGTACTCAAAACCACATTCAAGAAGTTTATTAACCCTTCAGGTGCTTCACAGGAACTAAAGCAACGTGGAAGGAAAAAATGAATATTTAACTTTTTAGCCACAAAAATGATCTTTTACAAACTTTTTTTTTATTTTCACAAGGGTAAAAGGAGAAAATGGACAGATAAGGTTGTTATGCAATTTCTCCTGAGTACGCCAATACCCCATATGTGGGGGAAAACCACTGTTTGGGCACACGGCAGAGCTCGTAAGGGAAGGAGCGCCGTTTGACTTTTTCAAACTAAAATTGGCTGGAGTTGAGATTGGACGCCATGTCGCGCTTGGAGAACCTCTGATGCGCCTAAACAGTGGAAACCCCCATAAGTGACACCATTTTGGAAACTAGACCCCCTAAGGTACTTACCTAGATCTGTTGTGAGCACTTTGAACCCCCAAGTGTTTCACAAAAGTTTATAATGCCTGGGTGTGAAAAAAAAAAAAAAAAATTTCCACAAAAATGATTTTTTAGTCCTAAATTTTTGAATTTTCCCAAGGAAATTGGACCCCAAAAGTTGTTGTCCAATTTGTCCTGAGTACGCTGATACCCCATATGTGGGGGTGGAAAAACTGTTTGGGCGCACGGCAGGGCTTGGAAAGGAAGTAGTAATGTTTTGGAATGCAGACGTTGATGGGGGTCATGTTCCGTTTGCAGTGCCCCAGATGAGCCTAAACAGTGGAAATCCCCCACAAGTGACCCCATTTTGGAAACTAGACCCCCTAAGGAACTTATCTAGATCTTTGGTGAGCACTTTGAACCCCCAAGTGCTTCACACAAGTTTATAATGCCCGGGCATGAAAATAAAAAATCCTATTTTTTTCCCACAAAAATTATCTTTAGTCACTAATTTTTTATTTTACCAAGGGTATCAGGAGAAATTGGACCACATAAGTTGTTGTCCAATTTGTCCTGAGTACGCTGATGCCCCATATGTGGGGGGGAACCACTGTTTGGGCGCACGGCAGAGCTCGGAAGGGAAGGAGCACCATTTGACTTTTTCCAACCAAAATTGGCTGGAATTGAGATTGGATGCCATGTTGCATTTGGAGAGCCCCTGATGTGCCTAAACAGTGGAAACCCCCCACAAATGACCCCATTTGGGAAACTAGACCCCCTAAGGAACTTATCTAGATCTTTGGTGAGCAATTTGAACCCTCAAGTGCTTCACACAAGTTTATAACGTAGAGCCGTAAAATTTAAAAATCATATTTTTTCCACAAAAATGATCTTTTCACCCGAATTTTTATTTTTCCAAGGGTAACAAGACTCCAAAAGTTATTGTGCAATTTGTCCTGAGTACACTGATACCCCATATGTGGGGGTATACCACTGTTTGGGTGCATGGCAGAGTTTGGAAGGGAAGGAGCGCCGTCTCACTTTTTCAACGCAGAATTGGCTGGACGCCATGTCGTGTTTGGAGAGCTCCTGATCTGCCTAAACAGTGGAAACCCCCCACAAATGACACCATTTTGGAAACTAGACCCTCAAGGAACTTATCTAGATGTGTGGTGAGAACTTTGAACCCCCAGGTGTTTCACTAAAGTTTATAACGTACAGCCTTAAAATAAAAAATCCTTTTTTTTTTTTACAAAAATGATTTTCTCGCCCCCAATATTTTATTTTCACAAGGGTAACAGAAGAAATTGGAACCCAAAAGTTGTTGTCCAATTTGTCCTGAGTACGCTGATACCCAATATGTAGGAGAAAACTACTGTATGGGTGCACGTCAGGGCTCGGAAGGGAAGTAGTGACGTTTTGGATTGCAGACTTTGATGGAATGGTCTGGGGCGTCATGTCGCATTTGGAGAGCCCCTGATACGCCTAAACAGTGGAAACCCCCACAAGTGACCCCATTTTGGAAAATAGACCCCACAAGGAACTTATCTAGATGTGTGGTGAGCACTTTGAACCCCGAAGTGCTTCACAGAAGTTTATAACGCACAGCCGTAAAAATAAAAAATCCTTTTTTTTTTTACAAAAATGATTTTTCGCCCCCAATATTTTATTTTCACAAGGGTAACAGGAGAAATTGGACCCCAAAAGTTGTTGTCCAATTTGTCCTGAGTACGCTGATACCCAATATGTGGGAGAAAACTACTGTATGGGCGCATGTCAGGGCTCGGAAAGGGAAGTAGTGACGTTTTGGATTGCAGACTTTGATGGAATGGTCTGGGGGCGTCATGTCGCATTTGGAGAGCCCCTGATGCGCCTAAACAGTGGAAACCCCCCACAAGTGACCCCATTTTGGAAAATAGACCCCACTAGGAACTTACCTAGATGTGTGGTGAGCACTTTGAACCCCGAAGTGCTTCACAGAAGTTTATAACGCACAGCCGTAAAAATAAAAAATCCTTTTTTTTTTACAAAAATGATTTTTTCGCCCCCAATATTTTATTTTCACAAGGGTAACAGGAGAAATTGGACCCCAAAAGTTGTTGTCCAATTTGTCCTGAGTACGCTGATACCCAATATGTGGGAGAAAACTACTGTATGGGCGCATGTCAGGGCTCGGAAAGGGAAGTAGTGACGTTTTGGATTGCAGACTTTGATGGAATGGTCTGGGGGCGTCATGTCGCATTTGGAGAGCCCCTGATGCGCCTAAACAGTGGAAATCCCCAACAAGTGACCCCATTTTGGAAAATAGACCCCACAAGGAACTTATTTAGATGTGTGGTGAGCGCTATGAAGCCCCAAGTGCTTCACAGAAGTTTATAATGTACAGCCGTAAAAACAAAAAAATCTTATTTTTTTTACAAAAATAATATTTTCGCCCCCAGTTTTTTATTTTCCCAAGGGTAACAGAAGAAATAGGACAAATTTCACAATAACTCTTGGGTCCAGAGTACGCTGATACCCATATGTGGGGATAAACTACTGTTTGGACGCATGGCAGAGCTCAGAAGTGAAGGAACACCGTTTGACTTTTTCAAAGCAGAATTGGCTGGAATGGAGATAAGACGCCATGTCACATTTGGAGAGCCCCTGATGTGCCTAAACAGCGGAAACCCCCCAATTCTAACTCCAACCCTAACCCCAACACACCCCTAACCCTAGTCCCAACCCTAATCCCAACCCTAACCCTAATCCAAACTCTAACCCTAATCCTAACTTTAGCGCCAACCCTAACCCTAACTTTAGCCGAAACCCTAACCCTAACCCTAATGGGAAAATGGAAATAAATACATTTTTTTTATTTTATTTTTTTTCCCTAACTAAGGGGGTGATAAAGGGGGGTTTGATTTACTATTTATAGCGGTTTTTATGATTGGCAGCTGTCACGCTAAAAGACGCTTTTTATTGCAAAAAGTAGTTTTTTGCATCGCCACATTTTGAGAGCTATAATTTTTGCATATTTTGGCCCACAGAGTCATGTGAGGTCTTAATTTTTGCGGGACGAGGTGACGCTTTTATTGGTACCATTTTTGAGCACGTGACATTTTTTGATCGCTTTTTATTTCGATTTTTGGGAGGTTAGAATGAACAAAAATCAGCAATTCATGAATTTCTTTTGGGTGAGGCGTTTTTATTGTTCCGCGTGTGGTAAAATTGATAAAGCAGTTTTATTCTTCGGGTCAGTACGATTATGGCGATACCTCATTTATATCATTTTTTTATGTTTTCGCGCTTTTATAGAATAAAAACAATTTTATATAAAAAATAATTATTTTTGCATCGCTTTATTCTGCGAGCTATAACTTTTTTATTTTTTCGCTCATGATGCTGTGTGACGGCTCGTTTTTTGCGGGACAAGATGACGTTTTCAGCGGTACCATGTTTATTTATATCCGTCTTTTTGATCGCGTGTTATTCCACTTTTTGTTCAGCGGTATGATGATAAAGCACTGATTTTTTGCTTCGTTTTTATTTTTTATTTTTTAAGGGGTTCACAAAAGGGGTTAACTAGTGGGACATTTTTATAGGGGGGGTCGTTACGGACGCGGCGATACCAAATATGTGTACTTTTATTGTTTTATTTTTTTTATTTACAATAAGTAATGAATTTATTGGGGAATATTTTTTTTTTTTTTTGGATTTTTTTTTACACATGTTTATTTTTACTTTTTTTACTTTTTTACTTTGTCCCAGGGTGGGACATCACTGTATTTCATCAGATCGCTGGTGTGACAGTGTGCACAGCACTCTGTCACACCAGCGATCGCTCAGGCAGTGCAGCAGGCTTCTCAGTGCCTGCTCTCGGCAGGCACTGAGGAAGCCGCCTCCCTCCAGGACCCCAGCGCCATCTTGGATCCGGGTCCTGGGAGGGAGGAAGCCCTCAGAGCAGCGCGATCACATCGCGCTGGTCTGAGGGTCTCAGGGGGGCGCGCAGGGAGCCCCCACACTGCGCGATCCTCCCCTGTGCCCCCAGTACACCGCGATCATGTTTGATCGCGGTATGCAAGGGGTTAATGTGCCGGGAGCGGTCCGTGACCGCTCCTGACACACAGTCACGGGTGTCAGCTGTGATAATCAGCTGACACCCGGCGGCGATTAGCTGCGCTCCCTCGGGGAGCGCAGCTAATCGCCTATGACGTACTATCCCGTCCATGGTCAGAATGGCACGGGTTTTATGGACGGGATAGTACGTCTAATGTCAGAGAGGGGTTAAAGTAAACCTTTCTTCTGCTTTTCATCCCCAGACTAATGGACAGACCGAACGAACCAATCAAACCCTGGAGCAGTATCTCCGCTGCTTTATCTGCCACCTACAGGATGATTGGGTGGATCTACTTCCATTAGTTGAGTTCTCTTATAATAACTCTCAGAGTGCCTCCACTAAGCAGTCTCCTTTTTACTCTAATCTAGGTTATCATCCTAACATTCTACCACGATTTCCCATAGAAACGCCTTTACCAGCAGTGGCTGAAAGAATCACGTCTTTACAGAAGAATATGGATCTTCTAAAGGAGAATCTGGAATCGGCTCAGGAAAGGTACAAGAAAGCAGCAGATAAATTTCGTAAACCTGCACCAGCTTTCAAGGTAGGAGACCTGGTCTGGCTGTCAACCAGAAATCTTAAGTTAAGGATTCCATCGTCTAAGTTGGGACATAAGTACATTGGACCCTATAAAATCAGTAAAATTATAAGTGCCGTTGCTTGTCGTCTTCAACTGCCCAGAACTATGAGAATCCACCCTGTCTTTCATGTATCCCTACTAAAGGCTGCGACACCCAATACGTTTCCTGGACGTTCTTCTCCTTGCCCTGTCCCAGTGCTAGTCGATGGTCAGGAAGAATTTGTGGTGGAAAGGATTTTAGATTCCAGGTTGTATAGAAATCAGTTACAATATCTGATTAAATGGCAGGGCTACCCAGTGGAGGACAACTCATGGGAACCAGTCAATAACGTTAATGCTCCTTGCTTGCTCCGTCAGTTTCATCAGAGGTACCCACACAAGCCTGGTCTGAGGTCATCCGGAGGTTGTCCCTAAGGGGGGAGTAATGTAAGGTTCTGTGTACATGTTCCTGAAACTCAGTTTTTTCGTCAGCCATTTTACTTTCTGTCTTGCTGCAGCTATCTTGCCCTCAGTCAATATGGAGTTTCCAGCTTGCATGTTCCCGCCCTGATTCTCTCCTCTTGCTTCTTAAGCAGCCACAGCTGAGCAATCAGTGCTTCAGAATCAAGCCTGCAGTGAACCTGTGACCTGACTCCTGGAAGCCTTGGACTTGTACTCCAGTTATTTCCTATTGTGGAACTTTGGAACACTCGTGGACTTTGGAACCTTGCTATTTGATAAATCCACGTTTGCATGGACTTACGGTAACAGAGAAGAGATCCTGAACCTGTTGTGGAGAGTGATTGCTGAGCTTAAGTTACTCTGGCCTGCTGTGTCTCCTGCTTTTGTATCTGCAAACTGTGTGACTATTATTGCCACTTGTATGAAGTAATACAAGACCTTCTATATCAAACCTGTGACTCCTGTGTTTTCATCGCACCCAAGCACAAGACACTATATGAACTGTACTACTTACATTACACTCACTCACACTCACTATCACTCTCACTATCACACTCATTATCACACTCATTATCACACTCATTATCACACTCATTATCACACTCATGCAGCCTCTTGAGTGGTACCACCAGCGGAACACCATTTCACTGCGCCTTTATAGGTGGGTGAGCACATGGGGGGAGAGATTCTCAATGCTGCAAAGCCTGCCCCCATCATGACATTACCGCTCTCCCGATGCGATAGCATGAGGCCTCCAGCTAGTATATTTAGATGTGTGGTGAGCACGTTAAACCTCCAGGTACTTCACAGAAGTTTATAATGTTGAGCAGTAAAAATATTAAAATTACATTTTCCTCGCAAAAAATTTTATTTTAGCCCCAAATTTGCATTTTCATAAAGGTAACAGGAGAAATTGCACCATAAAATTTGTAGGGCAATTTCTCATGGGTATGTCATTTCCCCATATGAGGGGGAATACTACTTTTGAGGCACACTGCAAAAGCTCAGAAGTGAAGATGCACCATATTGGAGTTCAGATTTTGCTGGAATGGTTTGAGGGTGCCATGTCACATTGGCAGAGCTCCTGAGGTGCCAGAATAACAAAATCCCCCAATATGTGAACTCATTTTACAAACTTCACTCCCCAATGAATTCATCTAGTTGTGCAGTGATCATACTGACACCACATGAGCCTCGCAGAATTTTGTACCACTGAGCGGAGAAGAAAGAATAAATTACATTGTTACAATAAATGATGTTTTAGCCCCAAGTTTTTCATTTTTGTAACCCATGACTCCATGGCTATTTTCCAGAAACAGCAGCAATGAATGTTGCCGATTTAAAATTGGAAACTACCGTTGCAGTGACCAGTACGCTGTAGTGACCAGTATGTTGCAGTCGCCAGTATATTATGCTTAGTCCGTGATTCTGGAGACATGCACTCATAAGTTAGGCGAGCTCTCATCATATTAGAATCGTGGGAATGATATATGTGGTTTAGGCACACTGTGGTGCTCAGAAGAGAGGGGAGGCATTTGGATTTGGGAGCACAGAATTTGCTGAATATATTTTGGTGGGTTTGGAGCCATTTCGCTTTTCCAGAGCCTTTGTACTTCCAGGAACGTGGAAGCCCCTTATATTTCCATTAATGGTTGACAGACCTTAGTGGGGACTTGCTTTTTTTGTGAATTGAATTGAAATTTTATTGGGAACATTTTACATAATGTTAGGGATCGCATTTATCTGGCGCTCTACTCTGACCACTTAATTTGAGGTTTCCATCTAAATCACTGAGTAACGTGATTCGAATAAAGCTGCAAAGGATCCATTCATTATAATGAGGCAACAGAGCTACTGTGGACTCCGTCTGGCCTCTGTTCAGTGGTTTTATTTTCAGAACTGCACAAAACTGTGGCCGACAGCACTTTTATGCAATCTTAAAGAGACAGACACCGCCAGATCACAGGCAGATGGCGCCCACAGTGCCTCCATCTGTCTCATTATAGGAAATCTTCCACCAGAGGTTCCATTTGAATCACATATTTCAGACATTTAGATGGAAATCCCTTGCAAGCCCTCAGCACAAAGTGCAGGATAAATGTGCGCCGAGCCTTACTGCGATCTTTGGGATGCAGAATGGAAAAATCAACAGCAGGTGAAGAATTGGTTTTAGCTATTCTTTACACCGTTTCTTGTGCGGTATAAGTGATTAGGCGACTTTATTTTTCGGATCCGTGTGATTACAGGATTACCAGATTTATATCGGGTTTTTATGTTTGGCAGCTGTCACACACTAAAAGACGCTTTTTATTGGAAAAAATAGTTTTTGCACCACCGTATATTGAGAGCTATAATATTTCCATATTTTTGCCGACAGAGTCATGTGATGGCTTGTTTTTTGCATGACGAGTTGACGCTTTTATTGGTATCATTTTTGGGCACATTTTTTTTTTTATTGCTTTTGTTGGAATATGTTTGGTGCAACAACTCCATTCCTGTCTATGAGTGTTTAGTTGCTAGATCTGTATGCTATAAATATCTAAATATGACCGCGCTCAAGGGTACCAAAACTTCCTAAATCTTGGCTGGAGTAGACTGTTAGCAGAAGAAATCATGCCAGGAACCCACTAGCTAGGGGGTATAAACTAACAATTGACAGATATGGATATAAAGGGCAGAAAATACTACCAGGAATTCTGAGCCCCTGCTGGATAACAAATAATGCAAACAAGGTACAAAATCTCAAACAATGGTACTGCCTGTGAAGTGCCAAAAGGGAGTCAGTCGGAGTGAAAACAGCTCCCTCAATACACATAAACAGCATTAAACAACATTCATGTACCTGGTTTGACCATCAGGTAGTGGCGTGAAAAAAGCTTAACGCTTACCCAGTTGAAGAGAGCCTGCTGTGGTTGCAGAAGAAAATATACAAATATGTGTTCAGGCGTCAGGTCCCACACGTATGCTGCAGTAATGCCGTTTACAATAACACAGGAGACTGTTATGATTTGGTAACTGAGGCGGACAGGAGCAAAACAACAAGGCAGCCGAACACCTGAGAGGTTGGAAACTAATGGGTTGCAGATCCCAAAAACTAACCACACAACTAGAAGCAGCCGTGGAGCGTACCTACGGTGGTCCTAGACGCCTCGGCACAGCTGGAGAGCTAGCTACACCTAAACCTAGAAACCTAGAAACAAGAAAGCTAACTGCCCCGGAGTAGAGCCCCAAAGGAATAGGACGCCCCTAAACATATAATGGTGGTGAGACAAGACGAAACACAAACACAGGCGTGAGGCGGGGGCGTGAAGAAGAAGCTGGGCGAAACGTGCGCGTCGGGGCTGAGGGACAGGAGCTCCAACCATTCCTTTGATTGCTGTTATACAGGTAATGGCTTCGGCCGTCCTCATATAGTTTTGTCAGTTTCTTCCCGGCTGTTTCAACACACAGAATGTGGGTGTTTACCCAGTACTATTGGTGTTTTATGTAACAGGTCTGGATAGATTCAAGACATCTTTTTTAGGTAGTTAATGCATTAACCAGACAACTGTCTGGTTGCTTAATTCAATTTACTATAGATATGAGGGGTCATTAACCCATTACCATTCAGCCTCATATCATTATTAGGATGCCAATTTGTCCCTTTTTTATCTTGCACCTTTTTTGATAAAAACATATTCTATGCGGATTATAGTTGATTGTATTGTTAGCAATAAAGTAAATTTAATTGCACACAATTTTTCTGCTCTCTTTTTTTTTTTTTTTTTTTTGGGTATATTAATATGTACCAATTTTGGAGGTAAGAAAATAGAGTGAGCAAACGCTGGGGCCAAACACTGCCTAAATAGGACAGGACAGGACAGAATACTATCTGCAACCCAGCAAAACCCTAGCAAAACTTCCAACACTTCTGATTTAAAAAAAGATGAGATTACACGATCTTGCCACCCACTAAATCAGATCTCAGTGTGAACAAGGCTAACCTGCAGCCACTCAAAAAGCAGGGAAAAAGCAATTGAACAAATAACAGTAGCTACTGAAAAACAGAGAGTAGCACAGGCCCCAGGAGGGGACTCGGCTAACATCCACAAAGGTGCAGACAAAAATGGAAATAGCAAACACAATAGAAACAAGCAGAAAATATCTTATCTGAAGGTAGCAGACGAAGGTAAGAAACCAGCAGACTTCCACATGAACCAGGAAACAGCAATTGGTCACCGGCGAGGATCATGGGAAGGCAGCTACCTTATATCTGCCCAGTCAGTGACTCCTGATTGCCAGTCGTCGCTGGCAGATGAAGAGGCCCTGTCATTCGATACAGCCTCAGTACCGTCAGCAACCACCAGAAGGTGCCTCAGCTCAGAAATTGTCTCCAACACGTTCACAACAATACCCCCTGTTATGAATGTGCTAGAGATGGTTTCTGAGCAGAGGCTCCCTCTGGTGGTTACAAACAGTACTGAACCTTTCAGTGAGGAGTGGCAATCAGGGATCGCGGACTGGTCTGATATAAGGGAGGTTCCCTCCCATGATGGTTGCCGGTGATCAATTGTTCTTGTCTCAATTGTGGTTCCTGGTTCATTTGAAAGTTTGCTGGAGTCTTGCCTGCATCTCCTGCTTTCAGATAAGATATTTTTTGCTTTTCTTTTTGTGCTTGCTTTTTGCATTGTTTTCTTCACTTTTGTGGAGGTCAGCCAGGTCCTCTCCTGGGGCATGAGCTCCTCACAGTTTATCTGCAGCCACTGTTATTTGCTCATTTGCTTTTTCCTGTTTTTTCAGCGGCTGCGGCTTGGTTTTTGTTCACACTGAGATCTGATTTAGTGGGTGGCGAGATCGTGTGATCTCAGTATTATTGTAATCAGAATTGTTGGATTTTTGTAGGGTTTTCTGGGTTGCAGAAAGTAATCTCTCCTGTTCTATCCTATTTAGTCAGCTTGTGGCCCCAGCGTTTGCTCAGTCTATTTTCTGCCTATGTTTGCATTTTTATCTTGTCTAACCGCCATTATATGTTTGGGGGCTTATTATTTTCTTTGGGGATCTGCTCCGGGGCAGATAGCTTTCATCTTTCTGCTTTTAGGTGTAGTTATCTCTCAGGCTGTGACGAGGCATCTAGGATCAACGTAGGAATGCTCCACGGCTACCTCTAGTTGTGTCGTTAGTTTAGGAATCTGCAACCCATCAGTTACCAACATCTCAGGTGTTCGGCTGCCCTGCTGTTGTCCTGTCCTCCTCAGCTACCGAAACATAACAGTATCACCGGCCATAACTGAAAATTATATGGTACTCACAGAAGGGAAAAATAGTGTGAAAAGAAAAAAGTTGTCAGAGTTGTCAGAGATTTTATTTTATTTTTTTCTGTCTGTTGCATTTTTTTCCTCTTTTTCTCTGGGTGCTGAGTAGGATTTTTTTTTCTCTCAATGTAGTTTGCACAGTTGTATGGCCGTGTGGATCAGCTTGCCACTGAGGTTCGGAGTATTGCTACCTATCTTGCTAGGTTGCCGGTTGTGGAACCTAAGATTCCCATTCCAGATTTGTTTTTGGGGGATCAGGCTAAATTTCTGAATTTCAAAAATAACTGTAAGTTGTTTTTTGCCTTAAAGCCTAAGTCCTTAGGGAACGCAGCACAGCAGGTTCAAATTGTCATCTCTCTCCTGCGTGGCGACCCTCAGGATTGGGCTTTTTCCCTGACACACGGGGATCCTGTTTTGAATGATATTGATGCATTTTTTTCTGGCTCTGGGGTTATTGTATGATGAACCTAATGTTACTGATCAAGCTGAAAAAACCTTGTTGGCATTAAATCAGAGTCTTGAAGACGCTGAGTTGTACTGTCAGAAATTCTGAAAGTGGTCAGTCCTGACCAAATGGAATGATGATGCTTTGGCAGCCCTTTTTCGGAAGGGACTGTCAGAGAATGTAAAGGATGTTATGGTGGAATTCCCTGCTCCCTCTGGTCTCAATGATTCTATGTCATTGGCTATTCAAATTGACAGACGTTTGCATGAGCGCAGAGGTATGCATGAGATAGTGTTGCCTTGTGAACCAGCTCCTGAGCCCACGCAGTGTGATAGAGTGACTTCTGGGGCACAGCGTCATGAGTTTCGAAAGCACAATGGGTTATGTTTCTACTGTGGTGATGCCTCTCGGGCTATTTCAGTCTGCCCTAAGCGGGGAAGACATTTTGCACGCTCAGTTGTCTTGGGTAGTGTTCAGACTAAATTTCTGTTGACTGTTACCCTGATTTGCTCCCTGTCCACATTTTCTTCTCAGGCTTTTGTTGATTCAGGAGCAGCTATTAACCTGATGGATTTTGACTTTGCCAAACGTTGTGGGTTTCCCATGATACCCCTGCGGAAGTCTATTCCACTAATGGGCATTGATTCTACCCCTTTGGCAGAGAATAAACCCCAGTTTTCTACTCAGGTGATAATAAGGGTTGAACCAGATCATCAGGAGAGTTGCAAATTTCTGGTACTGTATAATCTGCATGACATTATTGCACTAGGTTTCCCTTGGTTACAGTCTCATAATCCTGTTTTGGATTGGAAATCTGTGTCTGTGACCAGTTGGGGCTGCCAATGTGTTAATGCCGACACTCTTGTTTTTCTGCCTCTTCCAAGTCTCAGGATGTTACTGACTTTTTGACTGATTTTTCGGATGTATTTAGTGAAAGTAAATCTGCATCTTTGCCCCCTCTCAGGAGCTACGATTGTGCTATTGAATTAGTGCCTGGTGGTAAATTTCCTAAAGGTCGCCTTTTTAACTTGTCTGTACCTGAACACGATGCTATGCGATCTTATATCAAGGAGTCATTGGAGAAGGGTCATATCAGACCATCCTCTTCACCTTTGGGTGCCGGTTTTTAATTTGTGGCCAAAAAGGATGGTTCATTGAGGCCGTGTATTGATTACACTATGTAACAAATTTTTATTTATTTTTTGTTCCTGGGTCCAAAGTGTGTTTTCCTAACCCGTTATGCCTAAAACAAATAGAAAATAGTTGTTGTTCCACAAAAACTTTGCTTTTGTGATCAGGACAATGAAATTTTAAAATATGTCTGTTTTCGGGAAAATTCTCGATTCTTATTCAATACGAAGTAGTCTTCTAGATTATTGTTTAACTGCTAGAATTGTGCAGAAGTTTCTACAATTTTCCAGAATTATCTGGAAGTGTCTAGAAACTTTTAGAACTTTCTAGAACGTTCTCGGACTGTTCAATAGTAGTCATGCAAGTATGAAAGCACAGGTGACTCGATCCAACATTTCGGTTTATGTTATTGCTGAGTAAGAGAATAACGAATCATAGTTAAAGAGCAATTATTTGTTTAAGATGGCATCAAGATGTTGTTTGCGCCCAGAAGACACATTTTGCAACGTGTGTGGACAATTTCTAAAGACGAGTGAGAAAGTATTCAGTGAAAGCATGTCGTATGATGTGCGAGGCCTACAAGGCATATTTCGGCATGCCTGTCAGGGATCAAAACAAGTCCTGGGCACCTCATTTCACATGCGAATATTGCAAGAAAACTCTTGAAGGTAAGGTGAATAATTGCTGCTCGTTTACATGGCAGTGCTTTATTTTGTAGAATTTCAATGATTTAGATCGAGTACAGTTTAACCCCTTACTGCCCTCGGACGGAATAGTACGTCCGTAGCCAGTATCCCCCCGATTTGATGAGGGCTCCGGCAGTGAGCCCGCATCAAAGCCGGGACATGTCAGCTGTTTTGAACAGCTGACATATGCCCGCAATAGGCACGAGTGGAATCGCGATCCACTCGCACCTATTAAGTAGGTAAATGCCGCTGTTAAACACTGACAGCGGCATTTAACAAGTTCTTCCGGCCGAAAATACGCACACCGCTGACCCCCGTCATGTGATCGGGGGTCATCGGTGCATCGGCATAACAATCAGAGGTCTCCCTCTATGGCTGTTATGCCGGATTGCTATGAGCACAACCCTGTTGTCTGCGCTCATAGCAATGCAGTAATTCTGCTACATAAAGGTGATCTGAGCATCACCTCTATGTAGCAGAGGCGATCAAGCTATGGCATCTTCTAGACTCCCATGGGGACTATTGAAGCATACTAAAAGTAAAAACAAATGTTTTAAAAAAAAAAAAGTTCAAATCACCCCATTTTCGCCCCATTCAAAATAAAACAATAAAAAAAATCAAACATACACATATTTGATATCACCGTGTTCAGAATCGGCTGATCTATCAATAAAAAAAAGGATTAACCTAATTGCTAAACGGCGTTGCGACAAAAAAAGTCAAAACGCCAGAATTACCTTTTTTTGGTCGCTGCGACATTGCATTAAAATGCAATAATGGGCAATCAAAAGAACGTATCTGCACAAAAGTCGTGTCATTAAAAACGTCAGCTGGGCACGGAAAAAATAAGCTCTCACCTAACCGGAGATCATGCAATTTATTTTAGCAAACTTAGATAAAGGAGAACCTAGACATGTTTGGTGTCTATGAACTTATAATGACCTGGAGAATCATAATGGCAGGTCAGTTTTAGCATTTAGTGAACTTAGCAAAAAAGCCAAACAAAAAAACAAGTGTAGGATTGCACTTTTTTTGAAATTTCACTGCACTTGAAATTTTTTTCCTGTTTTCGAGTACAAGACATGCTAAAACTAATTGAGTCTTTCAAAATTACAACTCGTCCCGCAAAAAGTAAGCCCTCACATGGCCATATTGATGGAAAAACCTCTGAAGGTGCTGATGCCACCACTGCATATCAAGTTAGGCCTCATCAAGCAATTTGTCACGGCTCCTGACAAGGAGTCAGCTGCTTTCAAGTACCTCCAAGATCTCTTTCCAAAGCTGTTTGAGGCAAAGGTCAAGGCTGGTATCTTCGTCGGACCACAGATCAAGAAGATCATAGAATGTGACGAGTTCGCCAGGCTGCTGAACAGGACCGAGAAAACAGCTTGGAATAGTTTCGTTGCAGTGGTTCATGGCTTCCTAGGTAATCACTAGGCTGAAAACTATGCGCAGTTGGTTCAGACTCTCATAAAGAATTACGCCATAATGGGATGCAGAATGTCTCTCAAAGTCCATATCCTTGACGCTCATCTTGACAAGTTCAAGGAGAACATGGGCTCTTACTCAGAGGAGCAAGGCGAGCGCTTTCATCAAGATATATTGGACTTTGAACGTCATTACCAAGGACAGTATAACGAAAACATGATGGGGGACTACATTTGGGGCTTCTTCGATTAAGTGATTTGCTGTACACTCACAAATCTAGAAAAACTACTCATTTCTGAACCTTTTTGAGTGAGTTTTGATTGTCTTTATCTATTTACCATGCAAGTGTTGTTTTTTATTAGACCGCATGAACGAAAATATAATAATTTCCTTTTTTTGACACAATACAAAATTTTCTGGCCTGTGGTCATAAAATCAAAGTTTGTGCTGAATGTAGTAGTTTTTCCATAGTCTTTAAACATAAGCAGTTGAAATATTACACTTGGAAGCCAGGAACAAAAATTGTGTTACATAGTGTTATCATCTCTTGAATAAGATCACTGTGAAGTATCAATATCTGTTACCCTTGATTTCTGACCTGTTTTCCAGGGTGAAAAGTGCTACTTGGTTTACCAAGCTTGACCTCAGGGGGGCGTATAACCTTATTCGCATTAAGCACGGGGATGAATGGAAGACGGCGTTTAATACCCCAGAGGGGCATTTTGAGTACCTAGTGATGCCCTTTGGGCTCACTAATGCTCCTTCCATCTTCCAATCCTTCATGAATGATATTTTCAGGGATTTTGTGGATAAATTTCTGACTGTTTATTTGGATGATATCTTGATTTTTTCCAATGACTGGGACTCTCATGTGAAACATGTTCGGACTGTTCCAGATTTTGAGAGAGAATGCACTGTATGTGAAGGGATCAAAGTGTCTTTTTGGCGTACAGAAGGTCTCATTTCTGGGATTCATTTTGTCTCCGTCTGTTATTGAAATGGACCCGGTCAAGGTTCAGGCCAACCTACTTCATAAAAGGCTCTTCAGAGATTTTTGGGTTTTGCCAATTTTTATCGTAAATTTATTGGTAATTTCTCCGGTATTGTTAAACCATTGACTGATTTGACCAAAAAGGGTTCTGATGTGGTGAATTGGCCTCCTGAGGCAGTCTCTGCGTTTCAGGAACTTAAGCAGAGATTCACTTCTGCTCCTGTTCTATGGCAGCCTGATGTTTCTCTACCGTTTCAGGTGGAGGTTGATGCCTCTGAAATTGGGGCAGGTGCCGTTTTGTCACAAAGAGATCCAGAGACCTCTAAGAGTAACCCTTGTGCCTTTTTCTCTCGAAAATTTTCTCCAACTGAACGTAATTATGACGTGGGTAATCGGGAGTTATTGGCCATGAAGTGGGCCTTTGAAGAGTGGAGACATTGGCTGGAAGGAGCCAAACATCAGGTGGTGGTCCTCACGGACCATAAGAATCTGGTTTATCTGGAATCAGCCAAGCGACTTAATACTAGACAGGCCAGGTGGGCCTTGTTTTTCACACGTTTTAATTTTGTGGTTTCTTTACTTCCTGGCACTAAGAATGTTAAGGCGGATGCCCTCTCGAGGAGTTTCTTGCGGACTCTCCTGAGTTATCTGATCCTATTGTTATTTTGAAAGAGGGTGTAGTCCTTTCCGCCATCTCGCCTAATTTGAGACTGGCTCTGGAGGGGTTTCAGGAGGATAAACCTGAGCGCTGCCCTATTGGGAAATTGTTTGTCGCAGACCAGTGGAAGAAGAGTGTGATGTCTGAGATTCATTGTTCCGCGTTGGCTGGTCATCCCGGGATTTTTGGTACCAGAGACTTGGTGAGTCGCTCCTTTTGGTGGCCTACTTTGTCTCGTGACATCAGGGAATTTGTGCAGTCCTGTGGGACTTGCTCTCGCTCCAAGCCTTGCTCTCGCTCTAGTGGTTCGTTAATGCCATTACCTGTGCCCAAGAGGCCATGGACTCATATCTCTATGGATTTTATTTCCGACCTCCCTGTTTCTCAGAGAATGACCGTTATCTGGGTAGTCTGACCTCCATCTTTCAACTTCCATCTTTCAAATTACAGATTTCTAATTACTATACTATGAATTAGACTAGAATTCTAGAATGCATTTGGCCACCTATCGCTCCTGCAATATCATCTCTACCACTCTAATCAAGCTGTTTCTCCTCTTCCTACAGGTATGCACCAAATTTCCCCAGCTTTGCCAAATTCCTGTGACTGTGTTTTGTGAGCTGCATTAATTTTGTATGGTATGCACCAAATTTCCCCAGCTTTGCCAAATTCTGACTGTGTTTGAGGCTAATTTGTATGGTATGATCAAATTTCCACTTGCAAATCTGGACTGTGTTTTGTGAGCTGCATTAATTTTGTATGGTATGCACCAAATTTTCCCAGCTTTGCCAAATTCCTGTGACTGTGTTTTGTGAGCTGCATTAATTTTGTATGGTATGCACCAAATTTCCCCAGCTTTGCCAAATTCCTGTGACTGTGTTTTGTGAGCTGCATTAATTTTGTATGGTATGCACCAAATTTCCCCAGCTTTGCCAAATTCCTGTGACTGTGTTTTGTGAGCTGCATTAATTTTGTATGGTATGCACCAAATTTCCCCAGCTTTGCCAAATTCCTGTGACTGTGTTTTGTGAGCTGCATTAATTTTGTATGGTATGCACCAAATTTTCCCAGCTTTGCCAAATTCCTGTGACTGTGTTTTGTGAGCTGCATTAATTTTGTATGGTATGCACCAAATTTCCCCAGCTTTGCCAAATTCCTGTGACTGTGTTTTGTGAGCTGCATTAATTTTGTATGGTATGCACCAAATTTCCCCAGCTTTGCCAAATTCCTGTGACTGTGTTTTGTGAGCTGCATTAATCTTGTATGGTATGCACCAAATTTCCCCAGCTTTGCCAAATTCCTGTGACTGTGTTTTGTGAGCTGCATTAATTTTGTATGGTATGCAATCATCTATGCAGCTTTTTCTCTGTTTTTGACTGTTTATGAAGTGCATATAGTATCCCTGGCATTTCACTTACCCATCTTCCTGTATTCACAATGCATTCATTCCCCTTGTGTCTTCCATGCATACCTGAGCTGCCAGTCCCTTCCCCCTCTTTTATTAGCTTTGCTTAACTGTGACCATGTGGTCTGGGTAATCACGCCCACAACCCCCCTCACAGCTGCTTCCTCTCAAGTGCACATTTAGCCTCAGACATTCGTCTGACAAGACGAGTCTGACCTCCATCTTTCAACTTCTATCTTTCAAATTACAGATTTCTAATTACTATACTATGAATTAGACTAGAATTGGACTGGAATTTGACTGTAAGTTGCCAGAATATATAACCACTACCATGTTTCCTTTTCTTTTCACTTTCACCCCCATACTACTTACTTTTTTCCTACTCCCTGTAATCCCCCCACCTAGTAAGGAAGTAGTCATTTTCCCCTCCATTCTCCCCAGACATCTCACCACCTCCTCAGAACTGTTCCTCCACGTACAATCCTTTTTCTTCAGAAACACACGGACACACCATGTCTTATCCTGTTCCCACCTTCTAACGCTCTGTCTGTTACTCCTCACTGCTGGTGACATATCCCCAAATCCAGGCCCTCCTCAACACATCCCCACACTCACTTCTATCACCCTGCCACGATCCTCTACACGTCTTCGCAACCATGATAACCTCATACCTATTCACCCAGCCCCCACTCCCCCGGTCCCCCTACCTGGAGCACTATGGAACGCACGCTCTGTCTGCAATAAACTCATTTATCCACGACCTCTTCATCACCAATAAACTCTCCTTCCTTGGCATCACCGAAACCTGTCTCACCCCCTCTGACTCAGCCTCACCAGCTGCACTCTCATACAGTGGATTCCACCTATCTCACACCCCCCGCCCCAGCAACAAACGTGGTGGAGGAGTTGGTTTGCTCCTATCTGACACCTGCTCCTTTGCCCCAATTCCACTACCCCCTCCGCTACTACTCCCTCATTTGAGGTGCACTCCGTCCGCATCTACTCCCCCTCCAACCTCCAGCTGGCTGTCATCTACCGCCCCCCAGAACTTGCCATCTCCACCTTTCTCGATCACTTCACCACCTGGCTGCTCCATTTCCTCTCTGTTGACATCCCCACTATCATTATGGGTGACTTCAACATCCCCAATGATGCTTCCACCCCAGCGGCCTCTAAACTTTTATCGCTCACTGCCTCCTTTGGCCTCACTCAATGGTCCTCTGCGGCCACTCACAAAGATGGTCACACGCTCGACCTTATCTTCACCCGCCTCTGTTCCCTTACTAATCTCACTAACTCACCCCTTCCCCTGTCTGACCACAACCTACTGACGTTCTCTTCTCTCTCCTCTTCTAGTGCACAACCCCCACTCCACAAACTCACTCACCCTCGCAGAAATCTCAAACACCTCAATTTACCAATGCTCTCTGAGTCCCTCCTCCCTCTTACAGACATATCTTCACTTCATGACACAGATTTTGCTGCCACCTTTTATAACACTGCAATACCAGCAGCACTTGATTCGGCTGCCCCCCTCACACATAGCAAAACTTGTACAATCAACAGGCAGCCCTGGCTGACCAGCCTCACCAAAGAGCTGAGACAGGCTTCCAGGGTTGCTGAGCGGAGATGGAAAAAATCCCGCTCTGCCGAGCACCTAACCGCATACAAGCAGTCCCTCACCAGCTTCAAATCCACACTCACTGCTGCAAAGCAAACTTACTTCTCATCTCTCATATCCTCCCTGTCTCACAACCCTAAACAGCTCTTCAACACTTTCAATTCTCCACTCTGTCCCCCAGCACCTCCCCCTTCTCCTCTCATTTCTGCTGAAGACTTTGCCTCTTTCTTTAAGCAGAAGATCGATACGATCAGAGAAAGCTTTGGCCCACAGCCCCCATTGCCCCTCTTAGCTGCTCAACCCTCTTCCTCCAAAGCCAACTTCTCCACCATGACAGAAGATCAGCTTTCCACCCTCCTATCAAGATCACACCTCACCACTTGCACGCTTGACCCGCTGCCATCCCACCTCATCCCTAGCCTCGCCACCGTCTTCACCCCTACTCTAACACACCTCTTCAACCTCTCACTTACAAATGGTGTCTTCCCCTCATCCTTCAAACATGCCTCGATCACACCCATTCTCAAAAAGACCTCCCTTGACCCATCCTCTGTGTCTAGCTATCGCCCGATATCTCTTCTCCCTTATGCCTCAAAACTACTGGAACAGCATGTCCATCTTGAACTGTCCTCCTACCTCTCCTCCTGCTCCCTTTTTGACCGCTTACAATCAGGCTTCCGACTGCATCACTCAACTGAAACTGCCCTAACTAAAGTCACCAACGACCTACTAACCGCCAAGAGCAAGCGTCACTACTCTGTCCTCCTTCTCCTGGACCTGTCTTCTGCTTTCGACACTGTGGACCATTCCCTCCTGTTACAGATTCTCTCATCTCTTGGCATCACAGGCTTGGCCCTATCCTGGATCTCATCATATCTAACAAACCGAACTTTCAGTGTCTCCCTCTCCCACACCACCTCCTCACCTCGCCCCCTGTCTGTCGGTGTTCCCCAAGCCTCAGTTCTTGGACCCCTACTCTTCTCCATCTACACCCTCGGCCTGGGACAGCTCATAGAATCCCATGGTCTTCAGTATCATCTCTACGCCGACGAAACGCAGATCTACCTATCTGGACCTGACCTCACCTCCTTACTGACCAAAATCCCACAATGTCTGTCTGCTATTTCTGCTTTCTTCTCTGCTCGCTTTCTAAAACTGAACATGGACAAAACAGAATTTATCATCTTTCCCCCATCTCACTCTACCCCCCACCAGACCTGTCCATTAACATCAATGGCTGCTCACTTTCCCCAGTCCCGCACGCTTTGTGCCTCGGAGTGATCCTCGACTCTGCCCTCTCTTTCAAGCCACATGTCCAAACCCTAGCCTCCTCCTGCCGTCTCAAACTCAAAAATATTTCCCGGATCCGTGCATTCCTTGACCATGAAAGTACAAAAACACTAGTGCATGCCCTCATCATCTCCCGCCTCGACTACTGCAACCTCCTACTCTCTGGCCTTCCCTCTAGCACTCTGGCACCACTCCAATCCATCCTGCACTCTGCTGCACGACTAATACACCTGTCTCCCCGCTATTCCCCAGCCTCTCCTCTCTGCCAAGCCCTTCATTGGCTTCCTATCGTTCAGAGGCTCCAGTTCAAAACCCTAACCATGACCTACAAAGCCATCCACAATCTGTCTCCCCATACATCTGTGACATGGTCTCCCGGTACATACCCACACGGAACCTTCGATCCTCTCAAGATCTCCTCCTCTACTCCCCTCTTATCTCTTCTTCCCACAACCGCATACAAAGCTTCTCCCGTGCCTCTCCCATACTCTGGAACTCTCTCCCCCAACACATCAGACTCGCGCCTACCATGGAAACCTTCAAAAAGAACCTGAAGACCCACCTCTTCCGACAAGCCTACAACCTGCAGTGATCATCAGTCTACTGAACCACCGCACGATCAGCTCTTCCCTCTCCTAGTGTATCCTCACCCATCCCTGTAGACTGTGAGCCCTTGCGGGCAGGGTCCTCTCTCCTTCTGTACTTGTGTGTGCCTTGTATTGCTCATGTTTACTGTACTTGTCTATACTTGCCCCTCTTCACATGTAAAGCGCCATGGAATAAATGGCGCTATAAAAATCTATAATAATAATAATAGGTTTTCCAAGATGATACATCTTGTGCCATTGCCTAGGTTGCCTTCCTCCTCCGAATTGGTGCCTTTGTTCTTTCAGCACGTGGTTCGGTTACATGGCATTCCGGAGAACATTGTGTCTGACAGAGGAGTCCAGTTTGTTTCCAGATTTTGGAGGACATTTTGTTCTAAACTTTGTGTTCAGTTATCTTTCTCCTCTGCTTTTCATTCTCAGACCAATGGACAAACCGTGAGAACAAACCAGACCATGGAGACTTATTTGAGATGTTTTGTGTCTGCTGATCAAGATGACTGGGTCTCTTTTTTGCCTTTGGCTGAGTTTGCTTTTAATAATAGGGCTAGTTCTGCCACCTTGATGTCTCCATTTTTCTGCAATTTTGGGTTTCACCCTCGATTTTCTTCGGGACAGGCGGAGGCTTCTGTCTGTCCGGGTGTTGACTCTGTTGTGGAGCGAATGCAGCAGATTTGGGACCAGGTAGTGGAGAGGTTGTCTCTCTCTCAGGAGAAGGCCCAACGGTTTGCCAACCGGCATAGGACTGAGGGTGCTCGGTTTAAAGTGGGGGACTTGGTTTGGTTGTCCTTAAGAAATATCCCTATGAGGGTTGCATCTCCAAAGTTTAAGCCCAGGTTCATTGGACCTTATAAGATCATGGAGATTCTTAATCCTGTTTCCTTCCGTTTGCTTCTTCCAGGGACATTTAAGATCCATAACGTGTTCCACAAGTCCTTATTGAAGAGGTTTGTCGAGCCAGTGGTTCCTATGGCTGCGCCTCCTGACCCTGTTTTGGTTGAGGGCAATCTGGAGTATGTGGTTGAGAAAATATTGGATTCTCGTTTTTCTAGACAGAAACTCCAGTATTTGGTTAAGTGGAGAGGTTATGGTCAGGAGGACAATTCTTGGGTGTTTGCTTTGGACATCCATGCTAAGAGACTGATCCTTGGCTATCACTGAGCTCATCCTGATCGGCCTGGTTGCACAAGTGAGGGTTCAGTGACCCCTCCTCAAGGGGGGGTACTATTATGAATGTGCTAGAGATGGTTTCTGAGCAGAGGCTCCCTCTGGTGGTTACAGACAGTACTGAACCTTTCAGTGAGGAGTGGCAATCAAGGATCGCGGACTGGTCTGATATAAGGGAGGTTCCCTCCCATGATGGTTGCCGGTGATCAATTGTTCTTGTCTCAATTGTGGTTCCTGGTTCATTTGGAAGTTTGCTGGAGTCTTGCCTGCATCTCCTGCTTTCAGATAAGATATTTTTTGCTTTTCTTTTTGTGCTTGCCTTTTGCATTGTTTTCTGCACTTTTGTGGAAGTCAGCCAGGTCCCATCCTGGGGCCTGAGCTCCTCACAGTTTATCTGCAGCCACTGTTATTTGCTCATTTGCTTTTTCCTGTTTTTCAGCGACTGCGGCTTGGTTTTTGTTCACACTGAGATCTGATTTAGTGGGTGGCGAGATCATGTGATCTCATTATTTTTGTTATCAGAATCGTTGGATTTTTGTAGGGTTTTCTGGGTTGCAGAAAGTAATCTCTCCTGTCCTATCCTATTTAGTCAGCTTGTGGCCCCAGCGTTTGCTCAGTCTATTTTCTGTCTATGTTTGTATTTTCATCTTGTCTAACTGCCATTATATGTTTGGGGGCTTCCTATTTTCTTTGGGGATCTGCTCCGGGGCAGATAGCTTTCATCTTTCTGCTTTTAGGTGTAGTTATCTCTCAGGCTGTGACGAGGCGTCTAGGATCAACGTAGGAACACTCCACGGCTACCTCTAGTTGTGTCGTTAGTTTAGGAATCTGCAACCCATCAGTTACCAACATCTCAGGTGTTCGGCTGCCCTGCTGTTGTCCTGTCCTCCTCAGCTGCCGAAACATAACAACCCCCCCTTGAGTAGGGGTCACCGAACCCTCACCTGCACCACCATGCCGATCAGGATGAGCTCGGTGATAGGCACGAACCAGTCTCTGCGCATGAATGTCAGAAGCAAACACCCAAGAATTGTCCTCCTGACCGTAACCTCTCCACTTAACCAAGTACTGGAGTCTCCGTCTAGCGAAATGAGAATCCAATATCTTCTCCACTTCATACTCCAGATTGCCCTCAACTAAAACAGGCTCAGGAGGTGCAGCCATAGGAACCACTGGCTCGACAAACCTTTTCAATAAAGATTTGTGGAAGACGTTATGAGTCTTAAACGTCCCTGGAAGAGCCAAGCGAAAAGAAACTGGTATAAGGACTTTCAAGATCCTACAAGGTCCAATGAACCTTGGCTTAAACTTTGGAGATGCAACCTTCATAGGGATATTCTTTGAGGATAACCAAACCAAGTCACCCACTTTAAACCGAGGACCATCAGTCCTAAGCCAGTTGGCAAACCGTTGGGCCTTCTCCTGAGAGAGAGACAACTTATCCACTGCTTGATCCCAAATCTGCTGCATTCTCTCTACCACAGAGTCAACACCCGGACAGACAGAAGCCTCCACCTGCCCCGAAGAAAATCGAGGATGAAACCCGGAATTGCAGAAGAAAGGGGACATCAGAGTGGCAGAACTGGCCCTATTATTAAAAGCAAATTTAGCCAGGTGCAAAAAAGAGACCCAGTCATCCTGATCATAAAACATCTCAAATAAGTCTCCAAGGTCTGGTTTGTTCTCTTAGTCTGCCCATTGGTCTGAGGATGAAACGCAGAGGAGAAAGACAGATGAACTCCCAGTTTAGAACAGAATGTCCTCCAAAATCTGGAAACAAACTGGACTCCCCTGTCAGACACAATGTTCTCAGGAATGCCGTGCAAACGAACCACATGCTGAAAAAACAAGGGTACCAACTCGGAAGAGGATGGCAACTTAGGCAGTGGCACAAGATGGATCATCTTGGAGAATCTATCACAGATCACCCAAATGACAGTCATTCTCTGAGAGACAGGGAGGTTGGAGATAAAATCCATAGAGATATGGGTCCATGGCCTCCTGGGCACAGACAGTGGCATCACTAATCGAGCGAGAACAGGGCTTGGAATGAGAACAAGTCCAACAGGACTGCCCAAAATTCCTGACATCGTGAGATAAAGTGGGACACCAAAAGGACCGACTCACCAAATCTCTAGTACCAAAAATACCAGGATGACCAGCCAACGCAGAGCAATGAACTTCAGACATAACTTTTTCTCTCCATTGGTCTGGGACATACAATTTCCCCGCAGGGCAACGCTCAGGTTTATCCCCCTGAAATTGCTCCAGGGCCAGTCTCAAATTGGGTGAGATAGCGGAAAGAACTACACCCTCCTTCAGAATGGCAGTAGGCTCAGCCATATCAATAGAATCCGCAAGGAAACTCCTAGAGAGGACATCCACCTTAACATTCTTAGTATCCTGGAGGAAGGAGACCACAAAGTTAAAAAGTGTGAAAAACAAGGCCCACCTGGCCTGTCTGGGATTCAATCGTTTGGCTGAATCCAAATAGATCAAGTTTTTGTGATCAGTGAGGACCACAACTTGATGTTTGGCTCCCTCCAACCAATGTCTCCACTGTTCGAACACCCACTTCATTGCCAATAATTCCCGATTCCTCACATCATAATTACGTTCTGCTGGGGAAAACTTTCGGGAGAAGAAGGCACAAGAGGTTAAAGGATCTCTTTGGGACAAAACGGCTCCTGCACCAATCTCAGACGCATCTCCACCTGAAATGGTAGAGAAACATCAGGTTGCCGTAGAACAGGAGCAGAAGTGAATCTGCGCTTAAGCTCCTGAAATGCAGAAACTGCCTCAGGAGACCAATTTACAACATCAGAACCCTTTTTGGCTAAATCAGTCAGTGGTTTCACAATACCAGAGAAATTACTTATAAATTTACGATAGAAATTAGCAAAACCCAAAAATATCTGAAGAGCCTTCAATGAAGTGGGCTGAATCCAATCACAAATGGCCTGAACCTTGACCGGGTCCATTTCAATAGCAGACGGGGACAAAATGCATCCCAAAAATGAAACCTTCTGTACTCCAAAGAGACATTTTGATCCCTTAACATACAAAGCATTCTCTCTCAAAATCTGAAATACAGCCCGAACATGTTCCACATGAGAATCCCGGTCTGTTGTGAATGGGTTTGAGATGAGTTCTGAGCAGAGCCTCCCTCTGGTGGTTACAAGCGGTACTAGTGAGGATTGTGAAGACTGGGAATCAGGTGTTACTGATTGGTCTTATTTAAGGGAATCATTTTCCCATCAGGGTTGCCGGTGATCAATTGTTCTGGTCTGAATCCTTCTTTCCAGTTTCCCTTGTAGCCTGCTGTGTCGTGTCTGCATCTCCTGCTATCAGATAAGACAATTTCTTATTTTGTGTTTTTGCTATATTTTTGCATTTTGTCCTGTACTTCTGTGGGGGCCTTCTGGGTCCCCTCCGGGGGCTTTTGCCCTCTCAGTTTGGTTCAGCCACTGTGTTTTGTACTTTTGCTTTTTCCAGTTTTTTCAGTGGCTGCTGTTTTTGTTACACCAGAGAACTAATTTAGGTGGTAGAGGTCGTGTGATCTCAGGTGATTTTGAAATTAGTAGAGTTGGTGTTTTTCAGGGTTTTCTGGGATTGCAGTAAGTACCCTTCCTATCCTTTTCTATTTAGATAGTTTGGGCCCCAGCGTTTGCTCATACTATTTTCTTTCTGTGTCAGTATTTCCTCTTGTCTAACTGCCATTACATGTTTGGGGGCTTTCTATTATCTTTGGGGTTCTGCTCCGGGGCAGATAGCTTTCCTATTTCTATCTTTAGGTGTAGTTAGTTTCTCAGGCTGTGACGAGGCGTCTAGGACCAACGTAGGAACGCTCCACGGCTGCCTCTAGTTGCGGTGGTTAGTCAGGGTACTGCAATCTCATAGATTCCAACTGCTCTGGTGTATTTCCTTTTTTGCCTGCACTCCTCAGCTACCGTAACATAACAGTATCACCGGACAAAAAATTGTATGGTACTCACAGAAGGGAAAAAATATTTTGAAGGAAGAAAAGTTGTCAGAGATATTTTTCTGTTTGTTGCATATTTTTTTTTTATTTTTTTTTTTTCCCTCTGTATCTCTGGGTGCTGGGGAGGATCTTTTCTCCCAATGGAGTTTGCACAGTTGTCTGGCCGTGTGGATCAGCTTGCCACTGAGGTTCAGAATATTGCTGCATATCTTGCTAGGTTGCCTGTTGTGGAACCTAGGATCCCCATGCCAGATTTGTTTTTAGGGGATCGAGCTAAGTTTCAGAATTTCAAAAATAATTGTAAATTGTTTTTTGCCTTAAAATCTAAGTCCTCAGGAAACGCAGCGCAGCAGGTTCAAATTATCATCTCTCTCCTGCGCGGCGATCCTCAGGATTGGGCTTTTTCCCTGATACCTGGGGATCCTGTTTTGAGTGATGTTGATGCATTTTTTCAGGCTTTGGGGTTATTGTACGATGAGCCTAATGTCACTGATCAAGCTGAAAAAGCCTTGTTGGCATTAAATCAGGGGCTTGATGACGCTGAGTTATACTGTCAGAGATTCCGTAGGTGGGCAGTCCTGACCAAATGGAATGACGACGCTTTGGCGGCCCTTTTCCGGAAGGGTCTGTCGGATAATGTAAAGGATGTTATGGTGGGATTCCCTGTCCCTCTGGTCTCAATGATTCTATGTCATTGGCGATTCAAATTGACAGACGTTTGCGTGAGCGGAGAAGTATGCGTGGAGTGGTGTTGCCTTGTGAGCCAGCTGCTGAGCCCATGCAGTGTGATGGAGTGGTGTCTGGGGCACAGCGTCATGAGTTTCGAAAGCGCAATGGGTTATGTTTCTACTGTGGTGATGCCTCTCATGCTATTTCAGTCTGCCCTAAGCGGGGAAGACATTTTGCACGCTCAGTTGTCTTGGGTAGTGTTCAGACTAAGTTTTTATTAACTGTCACTCTGATATGCTCTCTGTCCTCATTTTCTGCTCAGGCTTTCGTTGATTCTGGAGCAGCTATTAACCTGATGGATTATGATTTTGCTAAACGTTGTGGGTTTCCCTTGATACCCCTACAGAAGTCTATTCCCCTACTGGGGATCGATTCTACCCCTTTGGCTGAGAATAAACCCAGTTTTCTACTCAGGTGATAATGAGGGTTGAACCTGATCACCAGGAGTGCTGCAAATTTTTGGTTCTATATAATCTGCATGACATTATAGTGCTGGGTTTCCCTTGGTTACAGTCTCATAATCCTGTTTTGGATTGGAAATCTGTGTCTGTAACCAGTTGGGGCTGCCAATGTGTTAGTGCCAACACTCCTGTTTTTTCTGCCTCCCCCAGGCTGAGGATGTTCCTGACTTTTTGTTTGATTTTTCTGATGTGTTTAGCGAAAGTAAATCTGCATCCTTACCTCCCCATAGGAGCTATGACTGCGCTATTGAATTAGTGCCGGGTAGTAAATTCCCTAAGGGTCGCCTTTTTAACTTGTCTGTACCTGAACATGACGCTATGCGGTCTTATATCAAGGAATCATTGGAGAAGGGTCATATCAGACCATCCTCTTCACCCTTAGGTGCCGGTTTTTTCTTTGTGGCCAAAAAAGATGGTTCATTAAGGCCTTGTATTGATTATCGTCTCTTGAACAATATTACTGTGAAATATCAATACCCGTTACCCTTGATTTCTGACCTGTTTTCCAGGGTGAAAAACGCTACTTGGTTTACTAAGCTTGACCTCAGGGGGGCGTATAACCTTATTCGCATTAAGCACGGGGATGAATGGAAGACGGCATTTAACACCCCTGAAGGGCATTTTGAGTACCTTGTGATGCCCTTTGGGCTCACTAATGCTCCTTCCGTCTTCCAGTCCTTCATGAATGACATTTTCAGGGATTTTGTGGACAAGTTTCTGATTGTTTATTTGGATGATATCTTGATTTTTTCTAATGACTGGGACTCTCATGTGAAACATGTTCGAACTGTATTCCAGATTTTGAGAGAGAATGCTCTGTATGTGAAGGGATCAAAGTGTCTTTTTGGCGTACAGAAGATCTCATTTCTGGGATTCATTTTGTCCCCATCTGTTATTGAAATGGACCCGGTCAAGGTTCAGGCCATCTGTGATTGGGTCCAACCTACTTCATTAAAGGCTCTTCAGAGATTTTTGGGTTTTGCCAATTTTTATCGTAAATTTATTGGTAATTTCTCTGTTATTGTTAAACCATTAACTGATTTGACCAGAAAGGGTTCTGATGTGGTGAATTGGCCTCCTGAGGCAGTCTCTGCGTTTCAGGAACTTAAGCAGAGATTCACTTCTGCTCCTGTTCTACGGCAGCCTGATGTTTCTCTGCCATTTCAGGTGGAGGTTGATGCCTCTGAAATTGGGGCAGGTGCCGTTTTGTCCCAAAAAGATCCAGAGACCTCTAAAAGTAACCCTTGTGCCTTTTTCTCTCGAAAATTTTCTCCTACTGAACGTAATTATGACGTGGGTAATCGGGAGTTATTGGCCATGAAGTGGGCTTTTGAAGAGTGGAGACATTGGCTGGAGGGAGCCAAACATCAGGTGGTGGTCCTTACGGACCATAAGAATCTGGTCTATCTGGAATCTGCCAAGCGACTCAATCCTAGACAGGCCAGGTGGGCCTTGTTTTTCACACGTTTTAATTTTGTGGTTTCCTTTCTTCCTGGCACTAAGAATGTTAAGGCGGATGCCCTCTCGAGGAGTTTCCTTGCGGACTCTCCTGAGCTATCTGATCCCTCTGTTATTTTGAAGGAGGGTGTAGTTCTTTCCGCCATCTCGCCCAATTTGAGACTTGCTCTGGAGGGGTGTCAGGAGGATAGGCCCGAGCGCTGCCCTGTTGGAAAATTGTTTGTCCCGGACCAATGGAAAAAGAGTGTGATGTCTGAGATTCATTGTTCCGCATTGGCTGGGCATCCCGGAATTTTTGGTACCAGAGACTTGGTTAGTCGGTCCTTTTGGTGGCCTACCTTGTCTCGCGATGTCAGGGAATTTGTGCAGTCCTGCGGGACTTGCTCTCGCTCCAAGCCTTGCTCTCGCTCTAGTGGTTTGTTGATGCCATTGCCTGTGCCCAAGAGACCATGGACCCATATCTCTATGGATTTCATTTCCGATCTTCCTGTTTCTCAGAGAATGACCACCATCTGGGTAATTTGTGATAGGTTTTCCAAAATGATACATCTTGTGCCATTACCTAAGTTGCCTTCCTCCTCTGAATTGGTGCCGTTGTTCCTTCAGCACGTGGTTCGTTTACACGGCATTCCTGAGAACATTGTGTCTGACAGAGGAGTCCAGTTTGTTTCCAGATTTTGGAGGACTTTTTGTTCTAAACTGGGTGTTCAATTGTCTTTCTCCTCGGCATTTCATCCTCAGACCAATGGTCAAACTGAGAGAACAAACCAGACATTGGAGACTTATCTAAGATGCTTTGTGTCTGCTGATCAGGATGACTGGGTCTCTTTTTTGCCTTTGGCTGAGTTTGCTCTTAATAATAGGGCTAGCTCTGCCACTTTGATGTCTCCGTTTTTCTGTAATTCTGGGTTTCACCCTCGATTTTCTTCAGGACAGACGGAGGCTTCTGTCTGTCCAGGTGTTGACTCTGTTGTTGAGCGTATGCAGCAGATTTGGGACCAGGTAGTGGAGAGGTTGTCCTTCTCTCAGGAGAAAGGCCCAGCGGTTTGCTAACCGGCATAGGACTGATGGTCCTCGGTTTAAAGTGGGGGACTTGGTCTGGTTGTCCTCAAAGAATATTCCTATGAGAGTAGCATCTCCTAAATTTAAGCCTAGGTTCATTGGACCTTATAAGATCATGGAGATTATTAATCCTGTTTCTTTTCGTTTGCTTCTTCCAGGGACATTTAAGATCCATAACGTGTTCCACAAGTCCTTGTTGAAGAGGTTTGTTGAGCCAGTAGTTCCTGCTGCTGTGCCTCCTGACCCTGTTTTGGTTGAGGGCAATCTGGAGTATGTGGTTGAGAAAATATTGGATTCTCGTTTTTCTAGACGAAGACTCCAGTATTTGGTTAAATGGAGAGGTTATGGTCAGGAAGATAATTCTTGGGTGTTTGCTTCGGACATCCATGCTAGGAGACTTATCCGTGCGTATCATAGAACTCATCCTGACCGACCTGGTTGCTCAAATGAGGGTTCGGTGACCCCTCCTCAAGGGGGGGGTACTGTTGTGAATGGGTTTGAGATGAGTTCTGAGCAGAGCCTCCCTCTGGTGGTTACAAGCGGTACTAGTGAGGATTGTGAAGACTGGGAATCAGGTGTTACTGATTGGTCTTATTTAAGGGAATCATTTTCCCATCAGGGTTGCCGGTGATCAATTGTTCTGGTCTGAATCCTTCTTTCCAGTTTCCCTTGTAGCCTGCTGTGTCGTGTCTGCATCTCCTGCTATCAGATAAGACAATTTCTTATTTTGTGTTTTTGCTATATTTTTGCATTTTGTCCTGTACTTCTGTGGGGGCCTTCTGGGTCCCCTCCGGGGGCTTTTGCCCTCTCAGTTTGGTTCAGCCACTGTGTTTTGTACTTTTGCTTTTTCCAGTTTTTTCAGTGGCTGCTGTTTTTGTTACACCAGAGAACTAATTTAGGTGGTAGAGGTCGTGTGATCTCAGGTGATTTTGAAATTAGTAGAGTTGGTGTTTTTCAGGGTTTTCTGGGATTGCAGTAAGTACCCTTCCTATCCTTTTCTATTTAGATAGTTTGGGCCCCAGCGTTTGCTCATACTATTTTCTTTCTGTGTCAGTATTTCCTCTTGTCTAACTGCCATTACATGTTTGGGGGCTTTCTATTATCTTTGGGGTTCTGCTCCGGGGCGGATAGCTTTCCTATTTCTATCTTTAGGTGTAGTTAGTTTCTCAGGCTGTGACGAGGCGTCTAGGACCAACGTAGGAACGCTCCACGGCTGCCTCTAGTTGCGGTGGTTAGTCAGGGTACTGCAATCTCATAGATTCCAACTGCTCTGGTGTATTTCCTTTTTTGCCTGCACTCCTCAGCTACCGTAACATAACACCGGTCGTTGGAAAATATCAAAATATCGTCCAAATAAACGATCAGAAAATTATCCACCAAGTCCTGGAAAATATCATTCATGAATGACTGGAAGACGGAAGGGGCATTAGAGAGCCCAATAGGCATCACTAGGTACTCAAAATGCCCCTCAGAGGTATTAAACGCAGTCTTCCATTCATCTCCGTTCTTGATGCGAATAAGATTATACGCCCCCTAAGGTCAAGCATGGTAAACCAACTGGAACCTTTCACTCTGCAAAACAAATCAGAAATCAGGGGTAACGGATATTGATATTTAACCGTGATCTTATTAAGGAGACGATAGTCAATACATGGCCACAATCAAACATCCTTCTTGGTCACAAAGAAAAAGCCGGCGCCCAAGGGTGAGGAGGATGGTCTGATATGACCCTTTTCCAAAGACTCTTTGATATATGATCGCATAGCCTCATGCTCGGGTACAGATAAATTGAAGAGCTTACCCTTGGGAAATTTACAACCGGGTACCAACTCAATCGCACAATCGTAACTCCTATGCGGAGGCAAGGACGCAGATTTACTCTCACTAAATACATCAGAAAAATCAGCCAAATAGTCGGGGACATCTTTCAACTGGGGAGAGGTAGAAAAAACAGGAGTGTCACTGCGAACACATTGACAACCCCAACTGGTCACAGACACAGACTTCCAATAAAAAACAGGATTATGAGTCTGTAACCAAGGAAAACCAAGTGCAATAATGTCATGTAAATTATATAACACCAAAAATTTGCAATTGTCTTGGTGGTCCGGGTCAACCCGCATTATCACCTGGATCAAAAACGGGTTTATTCTCTGCCAAAGGGGTAGAATCAATACCCAGCAAAGGAATAGACTTCCGCAGGGTGTCATGGGAAAACAACAACGATTGGCAAAATCAAAATCCATCATGTTTATAGTTGCTCCTGAATCAACAAAAGCCTGAGCCGAAAATGTGGACACGGAGCAAATCAAGGTAACAGTCAAAAGAAATTTAGTCTGAAACTACCCAAAACAACTGAGCACGCAAAACATCTTCCCGCTTGGGGCAGACGGAAATAGCATGAGAAGCGTTTCCACAGAAGAAGCACAACTTATTACGCTTACGAAACTCATTATGCTGAGCCCCCGAAGCCACTCCATCACACTGCATGGGCTCAGGGGCTGGCTCGCAAGGTGTCACCACCTCTCGCATATTTCTACGCTCACGTAGATGTCTGTCAATTTGAATGACCAATGACAGAGAGTCATTGAGTCCAGAGGGAACAGGAAATCTAACTGTCCCGGAATAGAGCCCCAAAAGAATAGGCAGCCCCTAAACACATAATGGCGGTTACACAAGATGAAACACAAACACAGGCAGAAAATAGAGTGAGCAAACGCTGGGGCCAAAAACTGCCTAAATAGGACAGGACAGGACAGAATACTATCTGCAACCCAGCAAAACCCTAGCAAAACTTCCAACACTACTGATTTAAAAAATGCTGAGATCACACGATCTCGCCACCCACTAAATTAGATCTCAGTGTGAACAAGGCTAACCCGCAGCCACTCAAAAAGCAGGGAAAGAGCAATTGAACAAATAACAGTGGCTACTGAAAAACAGAGAGTAGCACAGGCCCCAGGAGGGGACCCGGCTAACCTCCACAAAGGTGCAGACAAAAATGGAATTAGCAAACACAATAGAAACAAGCAGAAAATATCTTATCTGAAGGTAGCAGACGAAGGCAAGACACCAGCAGACTTCCAAATGAACCAGGAAACAACAATTGGTCACCGGCGAGAATCATGGGAAGGCAGCTCCCTTATATCAGCCCAGTCAGTGACTCCTGATTGCCAGTCATCGCTGGCAGGTGAGGAGGCCCTGTCATACGATACAGCCTCAGTACCGTCAGCAACCACCAGAGGGAGCCTCAGCTCAGAAATTGTCTCCAACACATTCACAACAGGAGACTCAGCACTCCCTGATAGGGGAGTGTTCGTCGGCAGCAGGGGAGAGGTGAGGTTAGATTAGCTGGATAGAGCCAGGGGAAGTCCCTGCCAGCCGCGTCCCTGGATACCCGCTCGGTAACAATGGCCGACTGAGCATGTCATCACTGCTACTATGGTGCGGCGTGAGGACCAGTAGAAACCAATGCGCTTCAAAGGCAGAACAGCCTTCTTCATCGGGTGGTTATGCTAATGGTTAAGTGCCGCTAAATACCTTCGGTGTCTGGCCTGTTAACCCACGCATGTCCTGCTGGTGGCAATTGTGAAACACTGGAATTGTACCTAACAACTACATACCGGCAATCCCATATCATTTGATTAAGACCAGCGTTCATGGAAGCATAGTTATAAAGAAACACTAATTAAAGGTTCTGTTATATAAGCTAGATTGCAGTTCCCCAAAAATAGTTGTAATAAGAGTGGAATACTGACAACATAAAAGGAGAAATATTTAAGAAAAAAGAAAAAATTTCAAAATTAAGGAACTTTATTGATATAATAATTAAAAACTTACTTATTAATTATCTAGAGTTGAGAGTCCTCAGTGGTTGATACCTTTTAATGGCTAACCGAAAAGATATCAACCACTGGGGACTCTCAATTCTAAATATTTTTCTATCTACTGTACTGGCTAACACGGTACAAAGATACACATCTTTCTTATTAATTATAGATATTTATATTTTTACATTTGATAATGTTTTTCTTATTCAATCATGCTTCGCATCATGGTTTTTTAGTTTTGTCCCTTTTCCTTTAACATAAAGTTTTTTAATGACAATTTTCAATATTATATCAATTATATAGTTTTTTATGTTTTGGAGCTGTTACACAATAAAAACTATTTAATAGAAAACATAATTATTTTTTCATCACATTATTCTGAGATCTATAACTTTTTTATTTTTCCGCTGATGGAGCTGTATTGATGGCTTGTTTTTTTGTGGGACAAGATGACATTTTCATCGGTACCATGTTTATTTATATGACGATAAAGAATTGTTTTTTGCCTTTTTTAAAAAATTTTTTATCGTGTTGAATAAAAGGGTTAAGCTGTGGGACAATTTTATAGGTCGAGTTGTTGTGGACGCAGCAATACCAAATACAGTGCCTTGCGAAAGTATTCGGCCTGGAACTTTTCAACCTTTTCCCACATATCATTTTTCAAACATAAAGATACAAAATGTAAATTTTTGGTGAAGAATCAACAACAAGTGGGACACAATTGTGAAGTTGAACATTTATTGGTAATTTTAAATTTTTGTGGAAATACAAAAACTGAAAAGTGGGGCATGCAATATTATTCGGTCCCTTTTGCTGCGATTACTGCTGCAGGTCGCTTGGGGTATGTCTGTATCAGTTTTGTACATGGAGAAACTGAAATTCTTGCCCATTCTTCCTTGGCAAACAGCTGGAGCTCAGTGAGGTTGGATGGAGATCGTTTGTGATCAGCAGTTTTCAGCTCTTTCCACAGATTCTCGATTGGATTCAGGTCTGGACTTTGAATTGGCCATTAACACCTGGATACGTTTATTATTATGGTGCTTGAACCTCTAGGTTCAAGCAACATATTGTAATCCGATTTCTTATTATTGTGCTTTGGAAAAAGCACTATATTGTTATTCACATTATTCTTTTTCCGTGTTCTTCTTCTTCTCCAGATTTGCGCAATTAATACAGCCCGAACCGCTCGGTGTACAGACTCCGTTCAAACAAGGTTTTGAAGCTAGCTGCCGTGACAGGTGTGCTAAGTATTTTTGGAGTCGATCGGATTTTTTGCTTTTTAACCCTTTACGTTTGAAAAAAAAAATCTTCCCATTGGAATGCATTGATTTTGAACTTAAATGTACGTCTCGGGCTTGGAATTTTTTAAAATCGAAAAATTATATTTTTCCTCCGACTGTTAACCCCCTGAGGACATTTTTGTAGAAAAAAAATTTTGCCACCTCAAAACGTGCGTAAAAAAATGGTGTAAAAATAAATTGCCATAGGAATTAATGGCCCATTGTAATCAATGGGCTCCCATATAAATCAATAATATAGCTGTGAGGCGTTTGTAAGGACCAACTACCACACCAGCTATAAATAACCCGGTTGCTAGGTGACAACCCATGAACTATAGTGACCCCGGGTAGTAGGTGGCACAGCCATGAATTTTAATGACCTGAACTGGAAACACAATCTCCCATAGGAATTTAAATAGCCATAGATTATTGCGGAGGCTGCCATGTATGCAAATCTAGCATCATCACATGACCTTATTGGCCAATAGAATCTTGTAGGTACTTCATTCACGGCCTAACTGGGATACACAAGGTCACATGACAACTACTGGCCAATGGAAGCTCCCAGGTTCTAATGTTGTTGCCTCACTGAACTGACAGTCAAATATTTCTTCTCCAGAACGTCCCAGGGCCCTGCAATTTTGGCCCCCAAACATCACAGGGGCCCCGCAATGTTGGCCCCAAAACGTCACGGGGCCCCGCAATGTTGGCCCCCAAACGTCACGGGGCCCCGCAATGTTGGCCCCCAAACATAACGGGGCCCAGCAATGTTGGCCCCCAAACATAACGGGGCCCCACAATGTTGGCCCCCAAACATAACGGGGCCCCGCAATGTTGGCCCCCAAACATAACGGGGCCCCGCAATGTTGGCCCCGCAATGTTGGCCCATAAACCTCACAGGGCCCCGCAATGTTGGCCCCCAAACGTCACAGGGCCCCGCAATGTTGGCCCCCAAACGTCACAGGGCCCCGCAATGTTGGCCCCAAAAATAACGGGGCCCCGCAATGTTGGCTCCCAAACGTCATGGGGCCCTGCAATGTTGGCCCCCCAAACATCACGGGCACCGCAATGTTGGCCCCTAAATGTTACAGGGCCCTGCAATGTTGGCCCCCAAACGTCACAGGGCCCCACAATGTTGGCCCCAAACATCACGGGGTCCCGCAATGTTGGCCCCCAAACATAACAGGGCCCCGCAATGTTGGCCCCCAAACGTCATGGGGCTCCGCAATGTTGGCCCCCAAACGTCACGGGGCCCCGCAATGTTGGTCCCCAAACGTCACGGGACCCCGCAATGTTGGCCCCAAACATCACGGGGCCCCACAATGTTGGCCCCCAAACCTCACGGGGCCCCGCAATGTTGGCCCCCAAACGTCACAGGGCCCGCAATGTTGGCCCCCAAACGTCACGGGGTCCCGCAATGTTGGCCCCCAAACGTCACGGGGCCCCGCAATGCTGGCCCCCAAACGTGTACGGGCCCTGCAATGTTAGCCCCCAAAGTTCCAGGGCCCCACTATGTTGCCCCCCCACTGTGTAGGGGCCCCGCAATAATGGCCCCCTAAACATGTATGGGTCTCGCAATGTTGGCCACCATTTGTGTAGGGGCCCCGCAATATTGGCCCCCAAACCTCACGGGGCCCCGCAATGTTGGCCCCCAAACGTCACAAGGCCCCGCAATGTTGGCCCCCAAACGTCACAGGGCCCCGCAATGTTGGCCTCCAAACATAACGGGGCCCCACAATGTTGGCCCCCAAACGTCATGGGGCTCCGCAATGTTGGCCCCCAAACATCACGGGGCCCTGCAATGTTGGCCCCCAAACATCACGGGCACCGCAATGTTGGCCCCTAAACGTTACAGGGCCCCGCAATGTTGTCCCCCAAACGTCACAGGGCCCCGCAATGTTGGCCCCCAAACATCACGGGGTCCCGCAATGTTGGCCCCCAAACATAACGGGGCCCCGCAATGTTGGCCCCCAAACGTCACGGGGTCCCGCAATGTTGGCCCCCAAACGTCATGGGGCTCCGCAATGTTGGCCCCCAAACGTCATGGGGTCCCTGTCACGCTGTATAGCAGATATATATATATGTGATGACAGTAATCTATATCAAAAGGGCAACATACTATATAACATGCGCATAGATATATGATAACATAGAATTACCTGACAGAAAGTCCAGTGGGTCAATACGGAATCCGTTATACGCTGTCTCCGGCTAGAGGGTGACCGGGGTCTATGCTGACCCTAAACTGGGGTCCTAACTAATCCCTCTACCTGGAGGTACTGTTAAAGGTACAGAGGTCCAGGCCACCAGCGTAAACCCTGTCTCCTATCAATCCCTGCCAACTGTAATCTAGTCCTAAGAAGGACCCTGATTACCACCAAAGGGAATGAACAGGTAACGGTTAATGAACAGAAAGACATACAAGAAAGACAAGAAATAAAGTAAATAAAGTCTTACATACAACACTCACACACAGTAGGAACACCTAAGGTCTCAGAGATAAACTATAAGCTATAAGAGTAAAAACAACTAAGGAGCTCTTAGCTTAAGTATTCTCAGAACCGATCCAGTCTGCTAGACTACATGAATGCTTTCACCGGCATCTAACAAGCAGACTGGCAGGTATATGAAGGAATCTAATTAGAACATAATCAAAAGCAGCCGGGCGAGGCTGGACCTAGTCTTAGCAAAGAGCTAGGTAAAATTAACTCCCTCATTACCAAACACAAAGAAACAGCAACTCAGCTGTGAGAAGTCAGAGTGTGTAATCGCGACGATCCTCGTGGCGATACACCCATGACAGTACCCCCCCCTCTACGAGGGGACTCCGGACCCTCAGGGCCAGGTCTGCCCGGGTGAGTTGTGTGAAAGGTCCGAACCAATCGATCTGCGTTAACATCAGACGCAGGGACCCACGTCCTCTCCACAGGACCATACCCCCTCCAATGAACCAAGTACTGAAGGGATCGGCGACTGAGACGTGAGTCAATGATTTTCGACCCATGAAATTCCACGTTATCATTGACCACCACTGAAGGAGGAGGTAGAGGTGACGGTATGACTGGTGCCACATACTTTTTAAGTAATGACTTGTGAAACACATTATGAATTTTAAACGTAGGAGGGAGGTCCAGACGAAATGCCACAGGATTAATTATGGAACTGATCCTGTACGGCCCGATGAATCTGGGACCCAACCTCCAGGAGGAAACTTTAAGTTTTATATTCCTGGTAGACAACCAAACCAGATCGTTCACCTTCAGATCTAGACCAGAAACTCTCCCCCTATCAGCCATCCGTTTGTAACGGTTCCCCGTAACCTTCAGTCTTAACCGATCTGGAACTATCAGTCTCCCTGGAAGTCCCACAGGGGCGTCCCCCTGAGCCCCCAATACCTCCCCATCAAGCTCAGAGCATACAGCTGACACTACAACTCCCTCCTGAGGAATAGGAACCGGATCATCCGTCTTCCCGGCCCCTGGGAAAGTACGAGATAAGGCATCAGGAAGCAACTTTATTGAGCAGTCATATGCGCGATGAGGAGGTAACTCTTTACACCCCTCCTCTGAGAACATCTCCCCAAAGTCCTCCAGAAAAGGAGACAAAGTCCTAGGCACAACCGCACCGATGACCGTGCTCATGTAGTTATTCCTGCAAAACTCACCCCACTGGCTTATCTTTCCGGATTGCCAATCAATCACTGGGTTATGTTTAGCCAACCAAGGAAGTCCCAACACAATAGGAGTAGGTAGACCCTCCAACACATAAAAAGACAATTGCTCTTTATGTATTGCCCCTACTCGAAGATCTATGTTATGAACAGCTTGTACCAAGCTACCTTGACCGAGAGGTCTAGAATCAATAGAGACTATAGGGACCGGTTTGGCCAATACACTCAGTTGCATACCATGCACCTGGGCAAACCGAGCGTCCACCAGATTAGCCCCGGACCCACTATCAAGAAAAACAGAAATCCTCTCAGTTCTAGTACCAATCACCACCTCCGCAGGCACAAGAAACTGAGAGGGATTTGGGGACGAAATACACACTCCCAGGTTAACTCCTTTGCTCAAAGAGGCCCGGGATGGACACCCCCAACAAAATGTCCCTCTCTCCCGCAAAAGAAACACCTTCTAGTCTTGTGGTGCACCGCCGATTCCCTCCTACAAAAAGATGTCCCTCCCAACTGCATGGGTTCCTCAGAACAGACCAGGGGAACCTCAGTATAAGGGACTTTAGTAGTAGGTGGAGTCATCACGGGAGGCGGAGTTACCTCGCGTCTTCCCCGAATTCGTCTATCAATGCGAATAGCGAGGGCCATAGCAGCCTCCAGTGATGGAGGAGAATCATACTGAGCCAACACATCTTTTAATTTGTCAGACAACCCTTGACAAAACTGGCTCCTAAGAGCTGGGTCATTCCACTGAGTATCTGTTGCCCATCTACGGAACTCAGAAGAATATTCCTCCGCTGGACGATTTCCTTGCAGTATTTTACGTAACTTTGTTTCAGCAAGGGAAACTCGATCCGGATCATCATATACCAGACCCAGGGCAGTAAAAAATCGATCCACTGACTGGAGATCTGGGGAGCCTGGAGGAATAGAGAACACCCAAGATTGAGGGTCCCCTTGTAAGAGCGAGATAACAATTCCCACCCTCTGCTCTTCACTCTCAGATGAAAGAGGCCGCAGCCGAAAGTACAATTTACATGCCTCCCGGAAAGTAAAAAATTTGTCCCGCCCACCAGTGAACCTGTCCGGGAGAGCAACCTTAGGTTCAGATCTGGTTTGCTCTGGGGGGGACAAAACCTTGGACTTAATGTCTGCCAACTCCATGGACAACCCCTGCAACTGCCGGGCCAGCTGGGCTACTGGATCCATGACAGCTGGGGAGAATCTTTAGTATGGGCCGGTGAAAATGTCACGCTGTATAGCAGATATATATATATATGTGATGACAGTAATCTATATCAAAAGGGCAACATACTATATAACATGCGCATAGATATATGATAACATAGAATTACCTGACAGAAAGTCCAGTGGGTCAATACGGAATCCGTTATACGCTGTCTCCGGCTAGAGGGTGACCGGGATCTATGCTGACCCTAAACTGGGGTCCTAACTAATCCCTCTACCTGGAGGTACTGTTAAAGGTACAGAGGTCCAGGCCACCAGCGTAAACCCTGTCTCCTATCAATCCCTGCCAACTGTAATCTAGTCCTAAGAAGGACCCTGATTACCACCAAAGGGAATGAACAGGTAACGGTTAATGAACAGAAAGACATACAAGAAAGACAAGAAATAAAGTAAATAAAGTCTTACATACAACACTCACACACAGTAGGAACACCTAAGGTCTCAGAGATAAACTATAAGCTATAAGAGTAAAAACAACTAAGGAGCTCTTAGCTTAAGTATTCTCAGAACCGATCCAGTCTGCTAGACTACATGAATGCTTTCACCGGCATCTAACAAGCAGACTGGCAGGTATATGAAGGAATCTAATTAGAACATAATCAAAAGCAGCCGGGCGAGGCTGGACCTAGTCTTAGCAAAGAGCTAGGTAAAATTAACTCCCTCATTACCAAACACAAAGAAACAGCAACTCAGCTGTGAGAAGTCAGAGTGTGTAATCGCGACGATCCTCGTGGCGATACACCCATGACAGTCCCGCAATGTTGGCCCCCAAATGTCACGGGGCCCCGCAATGCTGGCCCCCAAACGTGTACGGGCCCCGCAATGTTAGCCCCCAAAGTTCTAGGGCCCCACAATGTTGGCCCCCCAATGTGTAGGGGCCCCGCAATAATGGCCCCCTAAACATGTTTGGGTCTCGCAATGTTGGCCACCATTTGTGTAGGGGCCCCGCAATATTGGCCCCCAAATATGTAGGGGCCCCGCAATGCTGGCCCCCAAACATGTAGGGGCCACGCAATGTTGGACTATGTGGTAGGGTATTTCTACCTTGGTGCATTCCCATTGGTCAACCTTGGTGCATTCTCATTGGCCAACCTTGGTGCATTCTCATTGGCCAACCTTGGTGCATTCTCATTGGTCAACCTTGGTGCATTCTCATTGGCCAGGCCGATGTACAGACATTTTGTCAGGTGAAAATCTCCTCACAAAGCCCAGAGACAGAGCTCTGACCACTTTGCTGGGATTTCTACTTATACTTTACCACACACTGTGTGAGGGAACTCTTCAGCGTGTTTTCATTCAGCATATTATACAGGTTAGAAAAATGATAATCTGTATATTAGTTGTGACACATTTTACCTCATTATTTAGATTACAGTATGTGGCATTTTATTATTTTTGTCAGCTACCTGGTACCCTCTCTGTAATCAGTGAGTTAGGCCACATTCACACGTGCTTGATTTTTGTGCATTTTTGCATAATTCTACATCCGTTTTTTAAAACAAAGCCAGGAGTGGAATCTACAGAGGGTGAGCACAATGAAGACATTTGCACCTCTTCCATTTTCTGCATCAAGTCCTGGCTTTGTTTTAAAAAACTGATGTAGAATTCTGCAAAAATGCATGAAAATCATGCCTGTGTGAATGTGGCCTTTGTCATAATAAATTTTACCTCATGAATTTGAGGTAGTGTATTTGTGTCAGCTAACTGGTAGCCTCTCTGTAATCCAGTGAGTTAGTCAGGATACATTTTTACCTCATTAATTTGAGGCAGTTTATTTGTGTCAGCTAACTGGTAGCCTCTCTGTAATCCAGTGAGTTAGGATTCATTCACATGTTCTTGATTTTTGGCAATACAATAATAAAACACAATACAATACAATATAAAACCAAATGTTTTTAAACTGTGTTTTGTTCCAAAAATTGAACATCAAAACGGATTTAAAACACGTTGGGTGTATGAGCCCTTAGGGCGATGCCACACTACGTTTTTGTGGCCGTTTTGCGCAGCCGCTAAAACGGCCGCAAAGACGTGTGTGCAAAGCGGCCACAATTTGCGCTCGGTGTTGAGGCGGGAGTCCCCATAGGGCTCCCGAGTCTTTCCGGTGGCCAGCGAGCGGCCGCAACCCGGAAGCTGCGGTAAGCGGCCGGAAAGTGAAAACCCGCGCATGCTAGCTGACGGCCGCCTCCATTGACAATCAATGGAGGCGGAGGGGCTGCTTTTAGGTCCGTTTTGGTGGTCATTTGAGTGACGAGCGCAAAAGGCCACAAAAACGTAGTTTTGCATGGCCCTAAGTCTGTTTCTTGACAGGATTTTGTTTATACTGCTGTTTATGAATAGACTTTTCTAAAGAGATGTGTTATCATTGTTTACAGAATGCCACGTAAAGGAAAAAGATCTGAAGCTCAAAAAATACGCTTGCAAAGGATAAATTCTGCTGCTTGTGAAAAGATGGGTCAGCCGGTATTTGATCATAGCGCAGTAGAGAAGAAACAGGCAGAAAATATGGATGGTGCTGCTACATTGCAGACAGAACATGTCACCAGCATTACTTCTGTACAAGCGTCTCATAGTCAGGCTGATGACAGATATACTGAGTTTTCTAGAAACAAACAGTGTACTTGCAATGCACTCACATTTCTCATTGCACTACATGAACGCTCACAGTTTACAAGTAACAACCTTGATTACATTTTGAAAGTGGGTGACTTGTTGTAATACAAGCGTAAAGCAAAAGCTGATTACTGAGGGCAAGTTTGTAAATGACTATTTAGCTTTTGATGAGCTTCCAGACACTGTTGCATACAATATGAATACATACAGTGTTATTAAACTTCCCTCACTGCATGGATATTTAAGAAAAAGTGGACCTGATGGTGCACCAGACTTCTTGAAACTTTCTGAAAGACTGCAATGTCTGTCTTCAGGTATACAATATGCATTACTCACAATAAGTCCTCTGACTATTGCTGTGTTCTGCAACAGTTCAGGGCGTTTTGGCTTCTTTGATTCACACTGTAGGTCTCCTGAAGGATTGTTCTGAGGAAATAGCTTAGGTACTGCTGTGATGGTGACTTTTGAACATCTCAATGATATGATTCAAAGATTGCTTTTATGTCATGAATTACTGAAAACACCTGATGAGAGTATGTATGAGCTTATGCCAGTTTTGGTCATGTGTACAACAGTCAGTCAGCACCAAAACAGTTATTCTAATGTACAGTGTGCTGTGAGTGAAGAGAACATAACAGACAGTCAGCAGCCAATGTGTTCCTCTGATATACAGTCTACTGTGACTGAAAAGAACATGCCAGTCATTGAAAGTAGTACTTCAGATTCAAACATTTCAACCATTCTAAAGCCTAACAAAAATAGAAGACGCAGAATAGTATTGACAAAAGAACAAAAACAAATTTCACATAAAGAGGCTACCAAATTGAAAAAGCACATATATTATGAAACAAATAAGGCAAACAAGTTAAAGTACCAACGAGAAAAGTATTTAACTTCTCAACAGAAGAGTAAGAAAAAATCATATAATGCAGAACGTTATTCCTGTGATGAGCAGTACAGATTGAGAAAAAAAACATATGGGAACTTACGTTATTCCTGTGATGCACATTACAGATTGAGAAAAAAATCATACAGAAACTTGCGTTATGCCTGTGATGCACAGTACAGACTGAGAAACAAATCATACGGGCACTTACGTTATGCCTGTTCTGCAGACTACAAATTACAAAAGATAACATGCATGAAGCAACGTTATGCCAATAACCTGGAATTTCAATCAAAATGCAAAGCCTACATGCAATCCCGTTATGCATCTGCACTTCAATACAAACAGAATAAGATAAAAAGTTTTGTAGAAAAGTATAAAAATGATAGTTATTTTAGAATATTTCATAAAATGTGTTGTGCTTTCCACATACGACATAAATATAAGCAGTGTAAACTTCATCCAATTCGACAACCATTCAAAGCAGTTATATCAAATTCAGGTGACACAGTTAGTGCTATCATGAAACAAGCTATTGATTCATTTCAGATGGAAATACAGAGTGGACCAACTCACATCTGCACAAGCTGTCACCGAGCGCTATTCCCTAATCAGGTGAAAGTGTGCAAACGTGATCGTTATAAAAAGAACCTAGCCATGGTATCGAATTGTCTTACAGGGAAATATGTTCATGTTTGTAGTGATGACTGTGAACTTGTAGAACTATGTGCAGTTCCTGAAAGGATGACAGAGTGGATTTGCCATAGCTGCCACGAAAACCTTATGACAGGAAACATTCCTTTGATTACTGTTTTCAATAAGTTAGAACTGGCTCCAATTCCATCCGAACTTGCTGATCTAAACATACTTGAAAGACACATGATAGCACTATATATACCGTTTGCAAAAATAATCACTCTCCCTAAAGGACAGCAGAGAGCAATACATGGGTCTGTTGTGTGTGTTCCATCAGAGGTGGAGACAACAGTTAATGCTTTACCTAGGCCTATTAGTCAATCTCAGTTGTTGAAAGTAAAACTAAAAAGAAGAATGAATTATAAAGGACATTACCAATTCCAAACATAAATATGTACAAAATACTAACTGCACTGTCAAAACTAAAAGAAGTCCATTCTGAATATAAAAACATATCTATCATACATGATGCCTCTCATTTTGATCAGATATTTAATGACTTTACAAATGAACATGATATGATAAATAACATATCTGATATTAGCGATGATATACAACAGGCAATTGATTTAATGGAAACAGACAAATGGGATGGCATTAAAGTAAATAATGCAGTAGACTGTTCCTTAGAGAATGACAGCTTACCCAATAACCTACTTCAAGACCCCTCTGAAGAAAACGCTCATGAGGACTCGCATGCTTCTGAACAGGAGGCTAATGAACAGAATGGTGCTTGCTACTTTGATACTTGTTTACAGCCATCTGATATTGCACAAGAGCTTACAACAGTTGGTGAGGGGATCTTTTGTGTTGCACCATCAGAAGGAAACAAACCAGTGGGCTTTTTTAGTGTACCAAAACTAGAGGCTATGTCTTTTCCAGTTCAGTTCCCTACTGGTATTAACACTTTAGATGAAATGAATAGAATCAGGAATTTAACTCCAAGCAGATACTTCAATGCACGCCTCCTTTCTGTCGACAATCGTTTTGCTATGGACTCAAATTATATTTTTTTGCACAGTTTGTCACTGAAATGCATTTAGCAACTTCCAGTATGTCCATTCAGCTGCGGAAAGGAAAACCTGTGACCAGAGATGGCCGTAAAATCACAGCTAAAATGCTGCAAGATAAGAACGAAGTGGAAAGGCTAGTAAGGAATAAAGATGTAACCAGATTTATGCAGCCTTTGAGAGGCACTCCAGTCTACTGGGAGAAGACCATGAGAGATCTTTTTGCTATGCTTCGTCAGTTGGGCACTCCAACTTTCTTCTGTACATTTAGTGCGGCAGAAATGAGATGGCCAGAAGTGATACAAATAATAAAGGCACAGCAAAATGAGCAAGTGATCTTTTCAGAGATGGACTGGGCCACAAAATGTGAGGTTTTACGTAGTAACCCTGTAACAACTATGCGTCTCTTTGAAAAATGAGTAGATGCATTACTAAGCCATCTACTCTTGTCACCTGCACAGCCTATTGGAGAGATATCAAGCTAGAGGGTCTCCACATATACATCTTTTGGCTTGGTGTCAGAATGCACCTGTATTTGAGGAAGATCCTGATGAAAAACTGTGTGAGTTTGTGGAAAGATATATATAACATGTCAGCTACCTGATCAAAATGCTGACCCAGAACTTTATAAAATTGTAACTGAAGTACAAACTCACAGCAAAAAACATTCCAAGTCATGCAAAAAAGGGAAAAAAACACTGTAGATTTGGATTTCCAAAGCCACCAATAGAACATACTTGTATAATAAGGCCAGCTCCAGCACAGACCAGAGAAGAACAGGCAGATGATTTGGGCAATGATCATTCTTTTATGTCTCTTGAAAAAGCAAAAAGGAAACTTAAACCCCTTTGGGAATTACTACATGAACCTGAGGCATCATCTGCAAGCATACTACAGCTACTCGCACAAAGCAAATTAAGTAGTGAGGAATACTAGAGTTGTATTAATTCCCTAAACAGTTCTAGTATGATGATGATGAAACGACAGCTAAAGGATGCCTGGATAAATAATTATAACAAGCATTTGTTAAGAGCATGGAATGCAAATATCGATATTCAGTACATACTTAATCCATACTCCTGTATAATGTACATTTTATCATACATTTCAAAAGGTGAACACGAGATGAGTGATTTCCTTAAAAGAATTGTTGCTGAAACAAGACAAACAAACACATCTGATAGTGATGAAATGAAACTGATCATGCAGGCTTATTCAAAAAACCGAGAGGTCAGTGTTCAAGAAGCTGTTGCCCGTGTATGCAGTCTGAAGCTTAAATCCTGTTCTCGTCTTGTTGTATTCATACCCACAGATGACAATGCTTTAAAAATGAGTTTGCCCTTGAGGTCCTTGAATGATAAAAGTCCTGAATCAGAAAATGTCTGGATGTCAGGAATAACTGAAAAATATAAAAACAGGCCAGACACACCAGACTTTGAAGGAATGTCCATGGCAGAATTTGCTTCCACTTATAGAATAGTCTATGGCAGACAGAGAAATCGCAGCAATGTCCTGTCGCTTCAAAATGGTTTTGGGTTAATTCAAAAACGAACACAAGGAAAACCTGCTGTCATTAGATATGCTCGATTTTCAGAGAAAAATTCTCCGGAGAAATTCTATGTCACATTACTAAAACTATGAAAAAATAACCGTGTGCACAACCAAGAAGGTGCCAGAGTAGGTTCCCACACCGTATCTAATAGAAAATGAACTCGGCACTCAACTTTAGTTTAGTGAGAATAAAGATTTTTATTCACAGTAGTAACACAAAACGTTTCGGTCCTATATCATGGACCTTCATCAGTCACAGATACTACTGGGAAGGGGGTTGATCCACATAGGAGAAAAAAAAGGGCTGGATATAGCCTGTGTTGGTGAGGCACTCAGACTAGCGGTGGACACCGCGTCCAATGCAGAGACCTATCCTCACTACCGGACTCCTTCACAACAGGTTACTAGTGTAATAGAGGCATTGTCCTCTTCCTCATCTCACCCCACCAACACGGGCTATATCCAGCCGTTTTTTTCTTCCCTATGTGGATCAACCCCCTTCCCAGTAGTATCTGTGACTGATGAAGGTCCATGATATAGGACCGAAACGTTTCGTGTTACTACTGTGAATAAAAATCTTTATTCTCACTATACTAAAGTTGAGTGCCGAGTTCATTTTCTATTACTAAAACTATACCTACCTTACCGCTCAGATACACAACTCAAACCAGGAGATTTCCCATCATACCAATCTTTCTATGATTGGGGAACTGTAAAGATTCCTGGAAGTAATGATCTTCAGAGAGTGTTTCAAATTATCAAGAAAAATAGGTTACCATATGAAAAAAATTGTAAAGCAATAGAAAAGGCCATTGTAGAGCTTGAACAAAATGGACCGATGGAGGATGCATGGAGTACACTTGCTCCTGAGAGTAAACTTATTAGACTGGAGTGTATTTCAGAGCGCGAGGAAATAAACCCAGAGGAACTAAATGAATTAGATGATGTTCCTGAATACAGTAAAAGTCCCAAAAAGAAATGCAACACAGCAGTAAAAGTTGAAGCCCCTGTTGTAAACCCTGTGGTGTTGAGACAGATGTATCAGAATCTGAATAAAAGTCAGGCATCCATTTTCTATACAGTGCGTAAATGGTGTGAAAGACGTGTGTGCGGAGAAAATCCTGAACAGTTTTTTTTTATTTGTGACTGGTGGAGCTGGGACTGGTAAATCACACCTCATTAAATGTATCTATTTAGAGGCATCAAAGATACTTCAGAGACTTCCTAGGATTTCAGAGGAAAGTGACATTTCTATGCCTACTGTCCTACTCTCAGCCTTCACTGGCACAGCAGCCTTTAACATTTCAGGTAAAACCTTACACTCTATCTTGAAACTACCAAGAAGCCTTAAACCACCATACCAGGGGCTGGGAAACTGTCTTGATGAAGTGAGAGTAACGCTATCAAATGCAGAAATAATTATTATTGATGAGGTGTCCATGGTCTCTAAACCACTGTTTACTTATATACATTGGAGGCTACAAGACATAAAAGGTAGCAAAAACCTTTTGGAGGCATGTCTGTTCTAGCAGTGGGAGACTTCTACCAGTTGCCACCTCCAGGGAAAGCTAAGCCTCTGTGTGTATTTGAAGACCATGTGCTTGATTTCTGGCAAGACTTGTTCAAGGTTGTTACCCTCACAGAAATAATGCGGCAAAAGGAGGATATAGCATTTGCCGAACTCCTAAACAGAATTCGATTAAAAGGCAAGGGAGAGGCATTATCTGAATCTGACAGAGCCTTACTTTCTCAGTCTGTGACTCAACTGACAGACTGTCCAAAGGATGTCCTTCATGTGTTTGCCAGAAATAAAGATGTAGATCAGCATAACACAACCATCATATCTGCTTTGCATTCTGAAGTAATTAACATTGATGCACATGACTATAAAAAAAGATCTTCAAACAGGGCGGATGGAAAAACAGAAAACACCTTTTGAAAGTTGTAAAGGGGATTTGCCAGACAGGCTGCAGGTTGCTGAGGGTGCTCGTGTGATGCTCATTAGAAACATAGATGTGGAGGATGGACTAGTAAATGGCTCATTTGGAAAAATTGTCACCATTGTTTCCCAGTGTAAGGATGATAAAATAGTAATAAATAAGCTTGGTGTGGAATTAGATAATCCACATGCTGGACAGAGGAATCACAACAGAACATCAGCAAATAACTTGGTGTATATAGAAAGAATAGAAGAGCCCCTGAGCAGAAAAGGAGTAGTTCGTCATCAGTTTCCCATTAAACTTGCTTTTGCCTGCACAGTCCATAAGGCATACCTCCCAACCGTCCCGGATTGGCCGGGACAGTCCCGATTCTGACCCCCTCCTCCCGTTGTCCCGGCGGGACACTATGTGTCCCGCAGTGAGCTGAGCCGCCACGCCCCCATACACCCTATAGTTGCCTTCCAGCACTGCACTTTAGCTTCTCACAGCAGAGCAAAGACCTGCTGAGCTTTCCTACTCTGTGCACACAGGACCTGTGATGAGGTCACAGGAGGGGAGGAGTTGGGTGTCACATGGCCACGCTCCTCCGTGTACAAGTCTGCTGTGCTGGTTGTCATGGGTGCTGGCTGCAGTGGCTGAGGGAAAGTTTATGTGAGGGGTCAGGAGGGATTTACAGTGTGGATGTAGCAGAGTCATGTGTGTATGAGGTGTATGGAGCAGAGCCGTGTGTGTATGAGGTGTATAGAGCGGAGCCGTGTGTGAAAAGTGTACGGAGCGGAGCCGTGTGTGTATGAGGTGTATGGAGCAGAGCTGTGTGTGTACGAGGTGGCTGTAGCAGTGCAGTGTGTGTACGGAGCTGAGCCGCTCATCTCCGTACACACAGGGCTCCGTGCTTGAGCCGTGTGTGTACGGAGCAGAACCGTGTGTGTACGGGGTGTAGAGAAGTGGAGCCGCGTGTGTACGAGGTGTACGGAGCAGAACCGCGTGTGTACGAGGTGTACGGAGCGGAACCGTATGTGTGCGAGGTGTATGGAGCGGAGCTGTGTGTGTACGAGGTGGTTGTAGCAGTGCTGTGTGTGTGCGGGGCGTACAAAACGGAGCCTTGTGTGTACGAAGTGTAAGGAGCTGAGCCGCTCATCTCCGTACACACAGGGCTCCATGCTTGAGCCGTGTGTGTACGGAGCGGAGCAGAGCCGTGTGTGTACGGAGCGGAGCAGAGCCGTGTGTGTACGGGATGTAGAGAAGTGCAGCCGCGTGTGTATGGAGCGTTACCGCGTGTGTACGAGGTGTACGGAGCGGAACTGCATGTGTACGAGGTATGGTGCAAAGCCACATGTGTACAAGGTTTATGGAGCGTGGCTATGTATGTACGAGGTTTACGGAGTGAAGCCGTGTGTGTACTGAGTGGAGCCATGTGTGCGCGAGGTGTACGGAGTGGAGCCGTGTACGGAGCGGAGCCGTGTGTGCGCGAGGTGTACAGAGGGGAACCATGTGTGTATGAGGTGTGCGGAGCCGTGCATGTACAAGGTGTATGGTGGGGAGCATTCATACCTCCCAACAGTCCCGATTTTGAGAGAGGGTCTGCCCCGCTGTCCCGGCTGGCAGCTTACTTTCCCTGTGGACACAGGAGTACACGGCGGAGCCCCGAGGAGCACTTTAAAACTCTGCTCTTTCTTTCTTTTCCTCAGTACCAGTCAGTGTGCGCACAGTACCAGCCACTGATCCCATAATGCCAGCCACTGTGCCCTCAGTACCAGTCCGTGTGATCAGCAGGGCTAAATGGGTGTAGTTGGGGCGTGGACATGGGTGTGATTAGTTGTGAAATGGGTGTGGTCAGGGGCGTGGCCTAAAATTTGCCGTGGCGCGCGTAGCGCGCCGCAACCTCCGTCCCTCTTTCCCATCTTCAAAAGTTGGGAGGTATGCATAAGGTGCAAGGCATGACTACAACTTCTGCAGTAGTTTCACTACAGCATATTTTTGAGCCAGGTATGGCATATGTTGCTCTCAGTAGAACTACTTCACTTTCTCGACTGCACATTATTGACTTCAATGAAGATAAAATATATGCTGATCCACAAATCACAAGATCTTTGGAAAACATGAAAGATGCAGCAGTCAATAATGCAATGCCCTTACTCAATAGTCTCCCATGCCCAATTTCTCCTTTATTAACAATTATTCACCACAACATACAAGGACTGTCAGCCCACATGGATGATGTGAGGCGTCATCATGAAATGTGTCTTGCAGACATTTTATGTTTCAATGAATCTCATCTCTCAGGTCAATATGTCACTAACCATCTACAATTACAAAACTATCAATTGTATAAACGCAACAGGCAGGTTTCATATTCTACCCATTCTAATCTGTCTAATAAGAATGGCGGTGGAGTAGCCATCTATGTGAAACATGACATACAGGCAAGTCCAATGCAGTATATACATGGCGTGACTGACCTTGAGTTCCTAGTTTTGAAAGTTGAGGCACCAATTCAAGCATTAATTTCAGTAATTTACAGGCCTCCAGATTACAGCACTAATCTGTTTTTACCACAACTTTGTAACTTGTTGAATTCGTTAGAAGTCATTGAACATGGTCCACTAATTATTTGTGGTGATTTCAATGAGGATCTATTGTCAGATAGAAAAAATCCCATATTTGAAATCATGCAGTCGAGAGGATACAAACAGCTAATTACAGCAGCCACTACAGAGAAGAATACACTTTTGGACCATTTGTACATTTCCAACCAGCAGTATTGTGCCAATTCAGGTGTTCTGCAGACATATTACAGTTATCATAATCCTGTTTATTGCATTTTAACCTAATTTGCATTCCCTCATGATGCACAGAGTTCAGGTCACGAGACTCTCGGTCAGTCTGAGACCGCGGCCGCAGCTCAGGTGAGTGGCAGAGTTCAGGTCAGGAGACCCGCGGTCACACCGGTATTCACCTCCACTATTCGCAGGCAAAAGCGCAGGTGAATTTCGCCTGTGTCGGAGCCCAATGGCGATTAGCTGTCGGGCGTAGTACTATGTGGATCCCACAGTCCAGGTATATCATTGGCGGCTTACCTGAATTTCCTGGCATGGGCTTAAGGTTTTCACAGGCACTTACAGGGACGATACGGATATTTTATTCAAAGCGATTCTTGATTGGGGTCACCTATGCGAGGTGGCTCCAGTGAAGTTAGTGCATTACCCCTGTCATGGGCATTGTTGGTGGAGTCCTTGAGCGCACTGTACTCATTTTCATCATTCCTGACTAGTGTTGAGCATTCCGATACCGCAAGTATCGGGTATCGGCCGATATTCGCTGTATCGGAATTCCGATACTTAGTTCGATATTTTTCCAATATCGTATACCGGAATCGGAAGTTCCCATAATTCTTTGAGAGGCAATGTGATTTTAGTCAGCCAATGAGGAATCTTATGAAGTGTGGGCACATCCTGTAATGCTGCGGTCATCTTAACTAATGGCATGGCTGTGATTGGCTGCTGAAATGATGTCAGAATGCACTATAAAAGGCGCCGCCGCCATTTTAGCGTCACTGTGCTGTGAACTCAGTTAGGGACAGAACGCTGCTGTGCTGACTCTGAGGGACAGTTAGAGATTGCGATTTAGTGTACTGTGCTGTAGGCAGGCTAGCACCAACCGCTGTGTAAAGCTTCCTTTTGCCTTGCAGTGTTGTTTTAACAGCTCTGTGCAAGGTGTGTGTGAGAGTGCAGGTGACGCTGCAGTTTGCTCTGCATCCACCGCTGTTTGTAGGCATCTGCACGTGTCACTCACTGACTCTTTTTTTTATTTTATTTTGTGGAATTGGTGCAGCTCCATTATATTTGAAAAAAATCTAATCTATTAGTGTGACGCGCTTCCATCCGTATACAATACATTGGTTGCAAACACTATAGAAGTACAGAAAGGAGCCTTTCCCAGATAGTGAACAGTTGTCTGCAGTGTTCACTGCAGTCTGTGAGGTTTTGATTTTTTGAGTGCAGATCACGCTCCAGTTAGTTCTTCAACCACTGCTGGTTGTAGTCTGCTGAGCGTGTGTCACTGCCTCATCCTTCACATTTTTCTCTAATTGGTGCTGCTCCATTATATTTGAAAAAAATCTAATCTATTAGTGTGACGCGCTTCCATCCATATACAATACATTGGTTGCAAACACTATAGAAGTACAGAAAGGAGCCTTTCACAGATAGTGAACAGTTGTGTGTCAGTGTTCACTGCAGTCTGTGAGGTTTTGATTTTTTGAGTGCAGATCACGCTCCAGTTAGTTCTTCAACCACTGCTGGTTGTAGTCTGCTGAGCGTGTGTCACTGCCTCATCCTTCACATTTTTCTCTAATTGGTGCTGCTCCATTATATTTGAAAAAAATCTAATCTATTAGTGTGACGCGCTTCCATCCGTATACAATACATTGGTTGCAAACACTATAGAAGTACAGAAAGGACTTCAGTGTTCACTGCAGTCTGTGAGGTTTTGATTTTTTGAGTGCAGATTACGCTCCATGTTATGTTTCGGTAGCTGAGGAGTGCAGGTAAAAAGGCAATACACCAGAGCAGTTGGAATCTATGAGATTGCAGTACCCTGACTAACCACCACAACTAGAGGCAGCCGTGGAGCGTTCCTACGTTGGTCCTAGACGCCTCGTCACAGCCTGAGAAACTAACTACACCTAAAGATAGAAATAGGAAAGCTATCTGCCCCGGAGCAGAACCCCAAAGATAATAGAAAGCCCCCAAACATGTAATGGCGGTTAGACAAGAGGAAATACTGACACAGAAAGAAAATAGCATGAGCAAACGCTGGGGCCCAAACTATCTAAATAGAAAAGGATAGGAAGGGTACTTACTGCAATCCCAGAAAACCCTGAAAAGCACCAACTCTACTAATTTCAAAATCACCTGAGATCACACGACCTCTACCACCTAAATTAGTTCTCTGGTGTAACAAAATCAAAACAGCAGCCACTGAAAAAACTGTTAAAAGCAAAAGAACAAAACTCAGTGGCTGAACTAAACTGAGAGGGCAGAAGCCCCCGGAGGGGACCCTGAAGGCCCCCAAAGAAGTGCAGGACAAAATGCAAAAATATAGCAAAAACACAAAAGAAGACAAAGTCTTATCTGTTAGCAGGAGATGCAGACACGACACAGCAGGCTACAAGGGAAACTGGAATGAAGGATTCAGACCAGAACAATTGATCACCGGCAACCCTGATGGGAAAATGACTCCCTTATATAAGACCAGTCAGTAACACCTGATTCCCAGTCCTCACAATCTTCACTAGCACCGCTTGTAACCACCAGAGGGAGCCTCTGCTCAGAACTCATCTCAAACCCATTCACAACAGTACCCCCCCTTGAGGAGGGGTCACCGAACCCTCATTTGAGCAACCAGGTCGGTCAGGATGAGTTCTATGATACGCACGGATAAGTCTCCTAGCATGGATGTCCGAAGCAAACACCCAAGAATTGTCTTCCTGACCATAACCTCTCCATCTGGTACCAAAAATTCCGGGATGCCCAGCCAATGCGGAACAATGAATCTCAGACATCACACTCTTTTTCCATTGGTCCGGGACAAACAATTTTCCAACAGGGCAGCGCTCGGGCCTATCCTCCTGACACCCCTCCAGAGCAAGTCTCAAATTGGGCGAGATGGCGGAAAGAACTACACCCTCTTTCAAAATAACAGAAGGATCAGATAACTCAGGAGAGTCCGCAAGGAAACTCCTCGAGAGGGCATCCGCCTTAACATTCTTAGTGCCAGGAAGAAAGGAAACCACAAAATTAAAACGTGTGAAAAACAAGGCCCACCTGGCCTGTCTAGGATTGAGTCGCTTGGCAGATTCCAGATAGACCAGATTCTTATGGTCCGTAAGGACCACCACCTGATGTTTGGCTCCCTCCAGCCAATGTCTCCACTCTTCAAAAGCCCACTTCATGGCCAATAACTCCCGATTACCCACGTCATAATTACGTTCAGTAGGAGAAAATTTTCGAGAGAAAAAGGCACAAGGGTTACTTTTAGAGGTCTCTGGATCTTTTTGGGACAAAACGGCACCTGCCCCAATTTCAGAGGCATCAACCTCCACCTGAAATGGCAGAGAAACATCAGGCTGCCGTAGAACAGGAGCAGAAGTGAATCTCTGCTTAAGTTCCTGAAATGCAGAGACTGCCTCAGGAGGCCAATTCACCACATCAGAACCCTTTCTGGTCAAATCAGTTAATGGTTTAACAATAACCGAGAAATTACCAATAAATTTACGATAAAAATTGGAAAAACCCAAAAATCTCTGAAGAGCCTTTAATGAAGTAGGTTGGACCCAATCACAGATGGCCTGAACCTTGACCGGGTCCATTTCAATAACAGATGGGGACAAAATGAATCCCAGAAATGAGATCCTCTGTACGCCAAAAAGACACTTTGATCCCTTCACATACAGAGCATTCTCTCTCAAAATCTGGAATACAGTTCGAACATGTTTCACATGAGAGTCCCAGTCATTAGAAAAAATCAAGATATCATCCAAATAAACAATCAAAAATTTGTCCACAAAATCCCTGAAAATGTCATTCATGAAGGACTGGAAGACGGAAGGAGCATTAGTGAGCCCAAAGGGCATCACTAGGTACTCAAAATGCCCTTCAGGGGTATTGAATGCCGTCTTCCATTCATCCCCGTGCTTAATGCGAATAAGGTTATACGCCCCCTGAGGTCAAGCTTGGTAAACCAAGTAGCGTTTTTCACCCTGGAAAACAGGTCAGAAATCAAGGGTAACGGGTATTGATATTTCACAGTAATATTGTTCAAGAGACGATAATCAATACACGGCCTTAATGAACCATCTTTTTTGGCCACAAAGAAAAAACCGGCACCTAAGGGTGAAGAGGATGGTCTGATATGACCCTTCTCCAATGATTCCTTGATATAAGACCGCATAGCGTCATGTTCAGGTACAGACAAGTTAAAAAGGCGACCTTTAGGGAATTTACTACCCGGCCTAATTCAATAGCGCAGTCATAGCTCCTATGGGGAGGCAAGGATGCAGATTTACTTTCGCTAAACACATCAGAAAAATCAAACAAAAAGTCAGGAACATCCTGAGCCTGGGGGGAGGCAGAAAAAACAGGAGTGTTGGTATTAACACATTGGCAGCCCCAACTGGTTACAGACACAGATTTCCAATCCAAAACAGGATTATGAGACTGTAACCAAGGGAAACCCAGCACGATAATGTCATGCAGATTATATAGAACCAAAAATTTGCAGCACTCCTGGTGATCAGGTTCAACCCTCATTATCACCTGAGTAGAAAACTGGGGTTTATTCTCAGCCAAAGGGGTAGAATCGATCCCCAGTAGGGGAATAGACTTCTGTAGGGGTATCAAGGGAAACCCACAACATTTAGCAAAATCATAATCCATCAGGTTAATAGCTGCTCCAGAATCAACAAAAGCCTGAGCAGAAAATGAGGACAGAGAGCATATCAGAGTGACAGTTAATAAAAACTTAGTCTGAACACTACCCAAGACAACTGAGCGTGCAAAACGTCTTCCCCGCTTAGGCAGACTGAAATAGCATGAGAGGCATCACCACAGTAGAAACATAACCCATTGCGCTTTCGAAACTCATGACGCTGTGCCCCAGACACCACTCTATCACACTGCATGGGTTCAGAAGCTGGTTCACAAGGCAACACCATTCCACGCATACTTCTCCGCTCACGCAAACGTCTGTCAATTTGAATCGCTAATGACATAGAATCATTGAGACCAGAGGGGACAGGGAATCCCACCATAACATCCTTTACATTATCTGACAGACCCTTCCGGAAAAGGGCCGCCAAAGCGTCGTCATTCCATTTGGTCAGGACTGCCCACCTACGGAATCTCTGACAGTATAACTCAGCATCATCAAGCCCCTGATTTAATGCCAACAAGGCTTTTTCAGCTTGATCAGTGACATTAGGCTCATCGTACAATAACCCCAAAGCCTGAAAAAACGCATCAACATCACTCAAAACAGGATCCCCAGGTATCAGGGAAAAAGCCCAATCCTGAGGGTCGCCGCGCAGGAGAGAGATGATAATTTGAACCTGCTGCGCTGCGTTTCCTGAGGACTTAGATTTTAAGGCAAAAAACAATTTACAATTATTTTTGAAATTCTGAAACTTAGCTCGATCCCCTAAAAACAAATCTGGCATGGGGATCCTAGGTTCCACAACAGGCAACCTAGCAAGATATGCAGCAATACTCTGAACCTCAGTGGCAAGCTGATCCACACGGCCAGACAACTGTGCATACTCCATTGGGAGAAAAGATCCTCCCCAGCACCCAGAGATACAGAGGAAAAAAAAAAAAAATGCAACAAACAGAAAAATATCTCTGACAACTCTGACAACCTTTTTTCTTTCACAATATTTTTTCCCTTCTGTGAGTACCATACAATTTTCAATTTTTAGGCCGGTGATACTGTTATGTTTCGGTAGCTGAGGAGTGCAGGTAAAAAGGCAATACACCAGAGCAGTTGGAATCTATGAGATTGCAGTACCCTGACTAACCACCACAACTAGAGGCAGCCATGGAGCGTTCCTACGTTGGTCCTAGATGCCTCGTCACAGCCTGAGAAACTAACTACACCTAAAGATAGAAATAGGAAAGCTATCTGCCCCGGAGCAGAACCCCAAAGATAATAGAAAGCCCCCAAACATGTAATGGCGGTTAGACAAGAGGAAATACTGACACAGAAAGAAAATAGCATGAGCAAACGCTGGGGCCCAAACTATCTAAATAGAAAAGGATAGGAAGGGTACTTACTGCAATCCCAGAAAACCCTGAAAAGCACCAACTCTACTAATTTCAAAATCACCTGAGATCACACGACCTCTACCACCTAAATTAGTTCTCTGGTGTAACAAAATCAAAACAGCAGCCACTGAAAAAACTGGAAAAAGCAAAAGAACAAAACTCAGTGGCTGAACTAAACTGAGAGGGCAGAAGCCCCCGGAGGGGACCCTGAAGGCCCCCAAAGAAGTGCAGGACAAAATGCAAAAATATAGCAAAAACACAAAAGAAGACAAAGTCTTATCTGTTAGCAGGAGATGCAGACACGACACAGCAGGCTACAAGGGAAACTGGAATGAAGGATTCAGACCAGAACAATTGATCACCGGCAACCCTGATGGGAAAATGACTCCCTTATATAAGACCAGTCAGTAACACCTGATTCCCAGTCCTCACAATCTTCACTAGCACCGCTTGTAACCACCAGAGGGAGCCTCTGCTCAGAACTCATCTCAAACCCATTCACAACAGCTCCAGTTAGTTCTTCAACCACTGCTGGTTGTAGTCTGCTGAGCGTGTGTTACTGCCTCATCCTTCACATTTTTCTCTAATTGGTGCTGCTCCATTATATTTGAAAAAAATCTAATCTATTAGTGTGACGCGCTTCCATCCGTATACAATACATTGGTTGCAAACACTATAGAAGTACACAAAGGGGCCTTTCACAGCTACTGAACAGTTGTCTGCAGTGTTCACTGTAGTCTGTGAGCTTTTCATTTTTTGAGTGCAGATTACGCTCCAGTTAGTTCTTCAACCACTGCTGGTTGTAGTCTGCTGAGCGTGTGTCACTGCCTCATCCTTCACATTTTTCTCTAATTGGTGCTGCTCCATTATATTTGAAAAAAATCTAATCTATTAGTGTGACGCGCTTCCATCCGTATACAATACATTGGTTGCAAACACTATAGAAGTACACAAAGGGGCATTTCACAGCTACTGAACAGTTGTCTGCAGTGTTCACTGTAGTCTGTGAGCTTTTCATTTTTTGAGTGCAGATTACGCTCCAGTTAGTTCTTCAACCACTGCTGGTTGTAGTCTGCTGAGCGTGTGTCACTGCCTCATCCTTCACATTTTTCTCTAATTGGTGCTGCTCCATTATATTTGAAAAAAATCTAATCTATTAGTGTGACGCGCTTCCATCCGTATACAATACATTGGTTGCAAACACTATAGAAGTACACAAAGGGGCCTTTCACAGCTACTGAACAGTTGTCTGCAGTGTTCACTGTAGTCTGTGAGCTTTTCATTTTTTGAGTGCAGATTACGCTCCAGTTAGTTCTTCAACCACTGCTGGTTGTAGTCTGCTGAGCGTGTGTCACTGCCTCATCCTTCACATTTTTCTCTAATTGGTGCTGCTCCATTATATTTGAAAAAAATCTAATCTATTAGTGTGACGCGCTTCCATCCGTATACAATACATTGGTTGCAAACACTATAGAAGTACACAAAGGGGCCTTTCACAGCTACTGAACAGTTGTCTGCAGTGTTCACTGTAGTCTGTGAGCTTTTCATTTTTTGAGTGCAGATTACGCTCCAGTTAGTTCTTCAACCACTGCTGGTTGTAGTCTGCTGAGCGTGTGTCACTGCCTCATCCTTCACATTTTTCTCTAATTGGTGCTGCTCCATTATATTTGAAAAAAATCTAATCTATTAGTGTGACGCGCTTCCATCCGTATACAATACATTGGTTGCAAACACTATAGAAGTACACAAAGGGGCCTTTCACAGCTACTGAACAGTTGTCTGCAGTGTTCACTGTAGTCTGTGAGCTTTTCATTTTTTGAGTGCAGATTACGCTCCAGTTAGTTCTTCAACCACTGCTGGTTGTAGTCTGCTGAGCGTGTGTCACTGCCTCATCCTTCACATTTTTCTCTAATTGGTGCTGCTCCATTATATTTGAAAAAAATCTAATCTATTAGTGTGACGCGCTTCCATCCGTATACAATACATTGGTTGCAAACACTATAGAAGTACACAAAGGGGCCTTTCACAGCTACTGAACAGTTGTCTGCAGTGTTCACTGCAGTCTCTGAAGAATAACCACACTTAGGCCTTATAACTTTTCTGACTTTCTTTATCAATCTACCAAGATGAAGAGGCAGGGAGTAAGGCACGTGGTCGTGGCCGTGGAGTTTCAGCAGGGAGAGGACGTGGGGATTCTGTGGCTGCTGCCGCACCCAGTGACACAGCATCCACCAGTTTTCCCCGTGAGCGTTCCTTTATGCGCACTTTTGTAGGAGCTCAGCGTACCCCCCTGCTGCGGGAAGAACAAATTGAAGCCGTTGTTGGTTGGATGGCAGCCAATGCATCGACTTCAATTGCTTCCACCTCCTCTCAGGACCACAGCACTGTTGAACAACCATCTGTCTCTTCACCGCCTGCCAAATTGCCCAGGCAGTCAGAGAGTTCTAAACTGGAGCCAGCTGAGTCTCTGCTTCTGTTCTCAGAATCTGTTGGCTTGCAAACAGGGGCCCAGCCAAGCAGCATTCTGGAATGTGAAGAAGAGGCAGTATACAGTGATGCGCAACAGCTGTGTCTCTCTGAATGTGAAGAGGCGGGTGAGTCAGCACACCGCAGAACGCATCTGATAATGATGAGACTCAGGTGCCAGTTTCTGTTGAGCATGGTGCTGGCCAGACCACCCAACAGCAGCAGGTGTTGGAAGAGGGTAGTGGAGATGATGAGGTCCAAGACCCAACATGGCGTGAGGAACAGGAAGGTGGTGGTAGCAGCTCTGAGGAAGAGATTGCCCCAACGGTCCAAACAGTAGGGAGAGGTAGGCTGCAGACTCAGTTGCCTGTAGACTCCAGTTTGGCACCCGTTCGTAGCAGTTCTCTTCCAACAGTCAAAACGGGCGCTCCCAGGACTTGCACTGCGTGGTCCTTTTTTGACACACTTGCAGATGATATTTGCTATGTCAAATGCAAGCTGTGTAATCAAAAAGTAAAAAGAGGTAAAAGTGTCAGTAACCTTAATACCACAAATATGTGGAAACATGTGCGGTCAAAGCACGTGGTTGAGTTACAAAGACACACTGGAGATGTAGGCCAACCTACCACAGCACCTACATCTTCAGCTCGTGTTGGAGCCTCTTCCTCCAGCTCACAGACAGCTGGTTCGGCTTCCTCACAGGATCGCCATGGAAGAACCTCTGTCACTGTTGTCCAGAGACCCAGTGTTATTCCACCCACAGCTGCAAGTTCCCTGTCATCCTCACACTCCCAGGCCACAAAACAGCCATCGGTAGCACAGGCATGGGATAAAAGACGGCCATACTCGGCAAACCATCCACGAGCACAGGCTCTGAATGCTGGCATTGCAAAACTCCTGTCCCTTGAAATGCTGTCATTCAGGCTGGTGGAGACTGACAGTTTCCGTAACTTAATGGCATTGGCAGTCCCACAATACAATGTGCCCAGCCGATTTTATTTCAGCAGGCAAGCCGTCCCTGGTCTGCAAAAGCATGTTGAGGGAAAAATTAAACATGCGCTACTAAACGCCGTCAGTAGCAAGGTCCACCTGACCACCGATGCGTGGACCAGTACCCATGGCCAGGGACGATACCTTTCCCTCACTGCCCATTGGGTCAATGTTGTGGAGCCGGGTACAGATCTTGCGAGTGGCGCTGTACGTGTTCTGCCAACTCCAAGGATTGCAGGAATCCAGTCTGTCCACATTGACTCCTCCTCCTACTCCAGTTCCTCAGAATCATCGCTGCAGGAGCCGTCACGGTCTACCTCCACATGGACCCGTGAACGCTTACCTGATGCGACCGATATGAGCACAGCCGTGGCAAACGTCAACAGGCCGTCCTGAAATTAATTTCCTTGGGGAATCGAAGCCACACAGCGCAGGAGCTCTGGAATGCTATCAAGCAGGAGAGCGACGTGTGGTTTTTGCCAGCGAATCTCCAGCCAGGCTTGGTAGTGTGTGACAATGGCCAAAATCTGGTGGCAGCTCTGGGCCTTGGCAACCTCACTCACATACCATGTCTGGCACATGTGCTCAACTTGGTCGTGCAGAGTTTTTTGAGGGACTATCCGGATCTTGATGCACTGCTGCACAAGGTCCGCCTAGAGTGCGCTCACTTGCGACGTTCCAGCATCGCCAGATCGCGCATTGCAGCTCTGCAACGCAGATTTCGCCTTCCTGAACATCACATCATATGTGACGTACCCACCAGGTGGAATTCCACGTTACATATGTTGGAGCGGTTGTGTGAGCAGCAGCCAGCAGTAATGGAGTATCAGCTGCATCAGGCGCAATCAACTCGCAATTTGCGCCGTTCACACTTCACCACTACTGAGTGGGCCTCTATGAAGGACATCTGCCACGTTTTGCGTGCGTTTGATGAGTCAACGCGGATGGCGAGTGCAGATGATGCACTAGTCAGCCTGACTGTCCCCCTTATCTGCCTGCTTCAAAAAACACTGCAAGCACTAAGGGATGATGTAAGGTTCTGTGTACATGTTCCTGAAACTCAATTTGTTCGTCAGCCATTTTACTTTCTGTCTTGCTGCAGCTATCTTGCCCTCAGTCAATATGGAGTTTCCAGCTTGCATGTTCCCACCCTGATTCTCTCCTTTTGCTTCTTAAGCAGCCACAGCTGAGCAATCAGTGCTTCAGAATCTAGCCTGCAGTGAACCTGTGACCTGACTCCTGAAGCCTTGGACCTTGTACTCCAGCTATTCCTACTGAGGAACTCTGAAGCACTTGTGGACTCTGAACCCTGCTCTTTGAAAGACCCACGTTTGCATGGACTTACGGTAACAGAGAAGAAGATCCTGAACCTGTTGTGGAGAGTGATTGCTGAGCTTAGATTACTCTGGCCTGCTGTGTCTCCTGCTTCTGTGTCTGCAAACTGTGTGACTATTTTGCCAACTTGTATGAAGTAATACAAGACTTTCTATATCAAACCTGTGTCTCATGTATTTTCATCGCACCCAAGCACAAGACGCTATATGAACTGTACTACACACATTACAAGATTCTGAAGCCAAACGTTAGTGTCTGCTGGGTCTGGAAAGGCTGTGTCTGCTGTAACTGTGGATATCGGATGTCCGGTTGTACTTTCTGTGATGACAGTGGTTGTGACTTCTCACAACCATTCCAGGTGAGCAATTCCCTTAAGTGTTTTTTTTCTGCAGTGTTACCACAGGTAAACACTATTGTTTTTTTTTTTTTCTTTTCTCTTTTTGTCTGCTGTAACTGTGGATATCAGATGTCCGGTTGAACTTTCTGTGATGATAGTGGTTGTGACTTCTCACAACCATTCCAGGTGAGCAGTTCCCTTAATTTTTTTTTCTCTCTGCAGTGTTACCACAGGTAAACACTATTGTTTTTTTTTTCCTCTCCTCTTCTTCCAGTACTCCTGTCTTAAAAGATCTGGAAAATGGAGGCCCGCATAAAGGAACTTTGCGGAGTGACTGATAATATCCTTGCAGATTTGCAGAATATAAAGACCCGTTTTACAAACCTACAGGACCTCATTAATCACAATTTGCAAGTGTTTGGACAGACTGCCCAGGATTTGCGAGCCAGGATTGAGGTTCTAGAGGAGCGAGTCCAGGCTCCTGCCGTAGCCCCGAGTTCTGGGATTCTCAAGTTGCCCCCTTTTCGTTTTGGCGGTGAACGTGAGAAATTCAGGGGATTTATTAATCAATGCAATCTTTTTTTTTCTGCACATGCTTCACAATTTCCCACTGAACGATCTAAGGTGCTTACTATAATTATGTTGCTTACCAACAAGGCTTTGATGTGGGCAAACCCTCTGATTGAGACTGAGGATGATTGTTTGAATCACCTTGATGATTTTATTTCAGCCATGGGGCAGGTGTTTGATGACCCCAATCGAGGTGCAACAGCTGAAGCAGCCATGTTAGCTTTGCGCCAAGGTAAGCACTCGGTAGCTGAATATGCCTTGGATTTCAGGAGATGGGCCCTTGATACCACCTGGGACAGTTCCGCCAAAAAGTCTATTTTTCGAAAGGGGTTATCTCCACTGATTAAGGATGAACTTGCTCGTGCCGACCCTCCCACTGCGTTAGGTGACTTTATTAACTACTGCATCCGTATTGATACTCGTCTGACTGAACGCAGGCAAGAGAGATGGTTCGAAAGCAATCGCACTAACCTTTTCCTACCTTCCTCTCCAGCTAAGGAACCTTTGAGTAGGATTACACGGGAACCTGAACCTGAACCCATGCAGGTAGACTCTTTACAACGACGGGTTAGTGATGCACGCAAGGAACATTGTTTTAAGGAGAATCTATGTTTCTATTGTGGTAAGTCAGGGCACTTCATTATAAACTGCCCCAGCCGTTCTCGTAAGACTACTGCAGCACTCATTCACTGTGAGTGTTGCGAGAGGGGATCTGTCAGGTCCGAGCCTCAGGCTCCAGAGAGATCTGCAGCAACAGATCTTGATTTCTCGGACTTAAACTCCGTTACCTCTGAGGACGTTGACTGTGTAAACGCTGCCATTTTTCAAGTTTCCTCAGCGGTGTCCCAGCTGAGTTGTAAGAAAACACAATTCTCATTGCTTTCTTTCCATCAAACTCTGGGTTGACTCAGCTTGGGTGTCTAGCTCTGCTATGATCGACTCAGGGGCAAGTGGAAATTTTATGGATGTCTCCTTTGCTCTGAAACAGGGGATACGTTCAGTGAAGAAGGCTACTCCAGTACAGATGGAAACTGTGGATGGCTCCTGCTGACCTCTGGACCAGTGGATCAGGAAACAGAGCCTTTGAGGGTTCTTATGGGTAAAGATCATCAAGAGAAACTGTCCTTTATGCTTATCTCTTCTCCCCACTTTCCCATTATTCTAGGGCTACCATGGCTGCAGGCTCAGAATCCTACCATTAACTGGGAGACCAAGGAATTACACTTTCCAGAGAAACAGATGAGTCCAAAAGTTTCAGCTTGCTCTGTTCTTAAAGGAACCATGTCAGTCCCTGAACTACCAGCTGTATACCAGGACTATGTGGATTTATGTGACAAGAAGAACGCTGACCAGCTTCCTCCTCACCGTCCATATGATTGTCCAATTGAATTATTGCCTGGAGCAGAGATACCTTTTGGTAAGATCTACCCCCTGGCGGGGCCCGAGCTAAAGGCTTTAAAGGATTACATAGACGAAAATCTATCCAAGGGCTTCATACGCCCCTCTTCATCTCCTGCAGGTGCACCCATCTTCTTTGTAAAGAAGAAAGATGGATCTCTGAGACCCTGCGTAGACTATAGGGAACTCAATAAGGTTACTATTAGAAACCGTTATCCATTGCCTTTAATCCCTGAGTTATTGGAGAGAGTGCGACATGCCAAAATTTTCTCTAAACTAGATCTTCGTGGGGCCTATAACTTAGTCCGTATTAGACCTGGGGATGAATGGAAGACTGCATTCAGGTCACGCTATGGACACTTTGAATATCTAGTTATGCCTTTTGGTCTGAGTACCGCCCCAGCCACTTTCCAACACTGGTGAATGACATCTTCAGGGATCTCCTAGATACATTCGTGGTGATTTATTTGGATGATATTCTAATTTTTTCTAACTCCACAGAGGAACATCATGGACATGTGAGAATGGTCTTGGAACCTCTAAGACAAAATCATCTTTACATCAAACTTGAAAAGTGTGAATTCCATAGGACCGAAATTCAATTTCTGGGGTATGTACTGTCTACACAAGGAATTAGTATGGATGGAAGCAAAACCCAAGCCATCAAGGATTGGCCAAGTCCTAGAAATGTGAAGGAGGTACAGCGCTTCATCGGGTTTGCCAACTTCTATAGACGTTTCATTAGAAATTTCTCTGAGGTAGTGTCACCTATCACCCAACTTACCCGGAAAGAGTCTAGGTTCTCCTGGACTCCCCAAGCCCAGGAAGCATTTTCCCATCTAAAAGATAAATTTACCACTGCACCTATCCTAGTACATCCCAACCCCGAGCTTGCCTTCATAATAGAGGTGGATGCTTCAGACTGTGCCGTTGGAGCTATACTCTCTCAGAGAACAGGTGAGAAGAATGTCTTGCATCCCTGTGCCTTCTTTTCCCAGCAGTTGTCTTCGGCTGAGAGGAACTACGATGTGGGCAATAGAGAGTTGTTGGCCATTATTGCCGCCTTCAAAGAATGGAGACACCTTCTTCAGGGAGCTGCACAGCAAATAGTCGTCCTGACAGACCATCGTAACCTTGAATTTATCAGGTCGGCTAAGTGCCTGACTCCTCGCCAAGCTCGCTGGAATCTTTTCTTAAACCAATTTAATTTTATCATTTCTTATAGACCAGGATCGCGCAATGGAAAGGCTGATGCACTCTCTAGGATTTACTCAGCAGAGACACGTCCAATTACTCCTCCTAAGACTATTCTTCCTGACTCTAGATTCCTAGGAGTGATTCATAATCAAGACCTACTTAAGGACATCAAGGAAGCATACCATGCGTATTCCTTTTTGGCACAACCCCCAAGGGACGTAAGTCTTGTCTTTAAGAATGGTGTGTGGATTCAGGGACAACGCCTGTATATTCCTGAAACAGTCAGATTGAGAGTATTGCAACTCATTCACGATTCCAAGATAGCTGGGCATAGAGGAATTCTAAAGACACAGGAATTTCTTTCTCGTTTCTTTTGGTGGCCCACTTGCAGGAAGGATGTTTTAAACTATGTCACTTCATGTGAAGTCTGTGCAAGATGCAAAACACCTCGCTCCTCACCAACTGGTCTGTTACAGCCTCTTCCCACCCCGTCCCGCCCGTGGGGATCCATTTCTATGGACTTCATTGTGGAGTTACCAACCTCTCAAGGGAAGAACACCATTCTAGTGGTGGTTGACCGTCTAACAAAGGCAGCTCATTTTATCCCTTGTGTCGGCTTACCCACTGCAAAACAGACATCAGATTTGATGATTAAAGATGTGTTTCGCTTACATGGAGTACGGATGAGGTTATTTCGGATCGAGGGGTGCAATTCACTTCTAGGTTTTGGCAAAATTTCTGTGCAGCATTGGACATTAAAGTAAACCTTTCTTCTGCTTTTCATCCCCAGACTAATGGACAGAACGAACGAACCAATCAAACCCTGGAGCAGTATCTCCGCTGCTTTATCTGCCACCTACAGGATGATTGGGTGGATCTACTTCCATTAGCTGAGTTCTCTTATAACAACTCTCAGAGTGCCTCCACTAAGTAGTCTCCTTTTTACTCTAATCTAGGTTATCATCCTAACATTCTACCACGATTTCCCATAGAAACGCCTTTACCAGCAGTGGCTGAAAGAATCACGTCTTTACAGAAGAATATGGATCTTCTAAAGGAGAATCTGGAATCGGCTCAGGAAAGGTACAAGAAAGCAGCAGATAAATTTCGTAAACCTGCACCAGCTTTCAAGGTAGGAGACTTGGTCTGGCTGTCAACCAGAAATCTTAAGTTAAGGATTCCATCGTCTAAGTTGGGACATAAGTACATTGGACCCTATAAAATCAGTAAAATTATAAGTGCCGTTGCTTGTCGTCTTCAACTGCCCAGAACTATGAGAATCCACCCTGTCTTTCATGTATCCCTACTAAAGGCTGCAACACCCAATACGTTTCCTGGACGTTCTTCTCCTTGCCCTGACCCAGTGCTAGTCGATGGTCAGGAAGAATTTATGGTCGGAAAGGATTTTAGATTCCAGGTTGTATAGAAATCAGTTACAATATCTGATTAAATGGCAGGGCTACCCCGTGGAGGACAACTCATGGGAACCAGTCAATAACGTTAATGCTCCTCGCTTGCTCCGTCAGTTTCATCAGAGGTACCCACACAAGCCTGGTCTGAGGTCATCCGGAGGTTGTCCCTAAGGGGGGAGTAATGTAAGGTTCTGTGTACATGTTCCTGAAACTCAGTTTGTTCGTCAGCCATTTTACTTTCTGTCTTGCTGCAGCTATCTTGCCCTCAGTCAATATGGAGTTTCCAGCTTGCATGTTCCCGCCCTGATTCTCTCCTTTTGCTTCTTAAGCAGCCACAGCTGAGCAATCAGTGCTTCAGAATCTAGCCTGCAGTGAACCTGTGACCTGACTCCTGAAGCCTTGGACCTTGTACTCCAGCTATTCCTACTGAGGAACTCTGAAGCACTTGTGGACTCTGAACCCTGCTCTTTGAAAGACCCACGTTTGCATGGACTTACGGTAACAGAGAAGAAGATCCTGAACCTGTTGTGGAGAGTGATTGCTGAGCTTAGATTACTCTGGCCTGCTGTGTCTCCTGCTTCTGTGTCTGCAAACTGTGTGACTATTTTTGCCAACTTGTATGAAGTAATACAAGACTTTCTATATCAAACCTGTGTCTCATGTATTTTCATCGCACCCAAGCACAAGACGCTATATGAACTGTACTACACACATTACAGATGAGGTTTTGGAAGAGGTGGAGGATGAGGAGTCACAAATTCCATCACCTTCTGGACAGTCAGCGCAACGTGGTTCCTCACAAAGGGCTGGGCAGGGCTCACTTTGTGAGGAGGATGAGGAGGAGTCAATGGAGGAGGAAGACATCGCTCCAGAGGGAGGTACACAACGCTCTAGTCAGTATGTAGAGCGAGGGTGGGGTGATGCAGAGCAGGCAGAGATGACGCCTCTTGCAGGGGACAGCGTTTCTTGGCCAGTTGGGAGTCTGCAGCACATGGTTGATTTCATGCTGCAGTGCCTGAGAAACGACCGCCGCATCGCCCACATTCTCACCACGTCTGATTATTGGGTGTACACCCTCCTAGACCCTCGCTACCGGGACAACTTACAAAGCCTCATCACACCGTTGAACCGGGAGCGTAAAATGCGGGAGTACCAAGACACACTGGTGCAAGCCATAATGTTCTCCATTCCAGCCGAGAGCACTGCTGCTGCTGCTACTGCTTTACAAAGCAGCTCTGTGTGTCGAGGCAGTGGAGACAGCTCTGCAACAAGAGGGAGCACAAGCAGCGCCTCTTCAAAAGGCAAGACCAGTATGTTCCAAATGTGGCGAAGTTTTGTGGCAGCGCCACAAATGTCTACACCATCCGAGACGGCTCCAGTCAGCAGGAGGCAACGTTTCCGTAAGATGGTGACAGACTACATGTCTTTCCCTCTCAGTGTACTCCCAGATGGCTCTTCCCCATTCAAGTTTTGGGTCTCTAAGCTGGATACATGGCCAGAGCTTAGCCAGTATGCATTGGAGGTGCTGGCTTGCCCTGCTGCCAGTGTATTATCGGAGCGCGTCTTTAGTGCTGCAGGTGGTGTACTAACAGACCGTCGCATGCGACTATCCTCCGATAATGTAGACCGGCTTACTTTTCTGAAAATGAACAAGGCATGGATCTCGCCAGAATTTGTCTGTCCGTTTTCAGATTAAATAACTGGTTCGCAACGTTATCCATGTCTCCTGTTATGTTCATCTTTCTACCACCTGAACTCTGCTCCCTGGGCTACAACACTGCCAGTTGCTGCTCAGAAGTGTCGTGTCCACAGACCAATACACAAGCTATAGTGTTAGTGGGGTTCAGTAACGCCAGCTGTTCCCCTGCTGTGTGTCCGGCAAGAAGTCTCCTGTTCCCTACACATGCACAGAAAAACCCATGTCGAACATGCTCCAAATAGGGAAGAGCCGTCACCCTGATTGTTATGCTTAAAACATGAAATTGTGAAGTTTTCCAGGCCTAGAATGATAAATTTTTATGACAAATATGGTCAAATAATAATTTGTCATCACAGCGCATATCTGCACATGTCTATTAGAAATGGTAACAAAAACTAAAACATAGTGTTCACTTTTTGAAATTAATGCATAAAAGTACATTTCATACTTATCAATTAATGCTTTTTAAGGAACTTTATCTGTACCTGTAAGATAATGCAGTCAATGGATGTACGAATCATAAAATCCTCATCATCATCATCAAGAGTTTTATTTATGACAGACATTATAAAATACACATACTGATGACAACTGTAACTTCACACACCATATATGAAATGGCCAGCATGTAAACCTGGTAATAATGTGCAATAATAAATTATTACATCTAGAAAGTGCATCATGCATACTGACAATAGGTAGTTATACCTGCAAGTGCTGTTGAAACAACCACAACAGATATAAATTAATAATGGTATATAGGTATCACAGTGCATAGTTACTCATGGACAATGTCGATGTAATACTGTACCTCAATAAAGTCAGCGTCAACCATTATGGTTGTTAGTCTTGTAGATTGTTAAAGAGGGAACGTTCTTTTTTTGTTGGTCATAGGTGGAGTATTAGACAGTAAATGATTACTGCTGTCGTATTTTTGGCGTCCCTAGGGCGCAATAACGCTGCGTAACGTCACATTTTATAGAGTCATCTAATTGACACACGCTACCCTACCCTACGCGTGACAGTAGGAAGGTAGTGTTGACGGATAAAGCCTTGCGCAACCAGACATGCTTTTACCCTCTTCAACACTGTACAAGCAAAAAATGCATGATTGCAGCCGCAGACTTTATTGACGTACAGTATAACATCGCCATTACCCATCAGAGGCTGTCCACTGTCTGATACAGATATAGAATATACCTTTGCTATCCGTAGCCTTTGTTTCACCTACACTTGCAGGCACACACTTAAATTGTGACAATGCATTATGTTTTTTTAAATGGTTATTTTTTATCGTACATTATTGTGTCATCACATTGATGAGTCCATGCTGGACATGTCATACATGCTGTACAAAGTAACGATTTTATTAACTTAAATAATTGAAATGTCTGTGACTGTCACATCTAAATTGCAATGATGATGATGATGATGAGTGACTATTACAAAATCCATTGTCTTCACTATGTTATGGTTTAACATAGCGTTCCTTAAGCATTATTCATAAATACAAAAATGGACTTTTATTATTAAATTTACAACACTATATTTTGTAACCAATTTTTTGGGTGGTGTGTTGTTCCATTTCTTGTTGGCATGTGCATATATGCGTTTATATTTGCAGTGTCTTTATTTTTATTCTTGAAGTTAGGAAACATGTGTATCTTCGTACCGTGTTAGCCAGTAGATAGAAAAATATTTAGACTTGAGAGTCCGTAGTGGTTGTTACCTTTTAATGGATAACTGAAAAGATGCTAACAAACTGCAAGCTTTCGAGGCTACTCACGTCTCTTCATCAGGCAAAGACTAAAACAAAAAATGAAGCATCACATATTTCTATACACAACAGGACACAGGAATAGTGAAATAGGTAAGACAAGTAAGTGACGTGTAGCAGAACTCTCATTATCACAGAGGGATGAACATAAATATTGGAACAGTTCCTAGATAAGGATAGAAAGTTTTATTGCCCTCTGATTGGGGTCTGGTTTTGTGTTTTCATGCCCCTGGAAGGGCAGAGACGCAGATTCCTTAATTGATATAGAATGACATAAATCCGTGTGATCTATTCATTCCATCACTAACAGTGTCAAAGGTCATGATGAGCTTATATTCTGAAACCTTTGTATCTTTCTCATATTTGAAGTTATATTTTAATACCAGTAATTCCATATCCATCATGCTATGACCGTGCATACAAAATTGTTTTGCCACAGGTAAATCCATTATTTTTTCTCTTATTGTGTGGCGCTGATAATTCATCCTTGTTCTCATTTTTTGGCCGGTCTCCCCTCACTTGTCCCTCCCTCACTTGTCTTACCTATTCCTGTGTCCTGTTGTGTGTAGAAATATGTGATTCTTCATTTTTTGTTTTAGTCTTAGCCTGATGAAGAGACCTGAGTAGTCTCGAAAGCTTGGAATTTGTTACCATATTTTCAGTTAGCCATTAAACGGTATCAACCACAGATGACTCTCAAGTATAAATATTTTTCTATTCTTGGAATTGAAATTCATCATTTTATTGTCCTAGTAAAACTTCATTTATTCTTGTTTGAAGTACATACATTTGCAATGGCCACGTAACAAGGCAATAACTCAATATTTTATGCCTACACCCTCCTTGACCCTGGGCTTCAACACCGCCAGTTGCTGCTCAGAAGTGTTAGATGCACAGATGAAAACAATCGCTGATGTGTTTGTGGGTTCAGTAACGCCTGCTGTTCCCCTGCTGTGTGTCTGGCAAAAATTACTGCTGCTAACTACAACTTCAACTTCAAACATCTCATACTAGGCCTCTGCCTACACCCTCCTTGACCCTGGGCTTCAACACCGCCAGTTGCTGCTCAGAAGTGTTAGATGCACAGATGAAAACAATCACTGATGTGTTTGTGGGGTTCAGTAACGCCTGCTGTTCCCCTGCTGTGTGTCCGGCAAAAATTACTGCTAGCTACCTAATCATGTTGAAAAAAACATTACATGTCAAAGTGTCTAGTGCTACACATAGATATGAGGCTACACCCTGATTTCTAAGCTGTAAACATTTGAAACGTCAACTTTAAAACCATAAAATGATTAGTCTTTGTCACAAATCTGTTACAAAATAATTGTGACATATTATTACAGATATGCACATGTCGAAAACAAATGCAAACACAAAAGCCTACTTATGCTATAGGATACTGATGGTCAACCTTGTCACTCCATAGCTTAGACAAATCCAAATCACATCATGACTCAAATTCTGCAATGTTGGAAGTGCATAATGTGGGTTGAACTTTGACAACTGCTGCAGTGCGAAGGTTATACTTCAGTGTTCTTGCCTTTTAAATAAAAGCATACAAGTAAATATAATAATCCAATGTTGATTAAGGGACGTGATGTACACCTGTAATATTGTGCAAACAATGCATGTAGGAATAGTCCTCTTCAACATTACTTATATTTGTGTCATTTTAAAAAATACATATTTAATTAGAAAGTTAACAGCCCATATCATAAAGGTCCTTCATGTAAACATGATAATCGCTAACAAAAATCATGCATTACCTTGGTAAAGTCAATAGTGCATAGTCACAATAGCAAAATATATACCTGTAAGTGGTGCTGAAAGAACGACAACTGATAGAATAGGTGAATGATATCTATTTATCAGACTGAATAGCGACACCTGTACAATGTCGATATAATACTGTACCTTAACAAAACAGCTGTGTCACACCTCACACTCGTTTTTCTTGTAGCTTGTTATGTAATAGGGCACATGCGTGTATGTTTCATCATAGGTGCATGTTTACTGAGTAAAGCAGTCATGACAACGCCTTTGTGTTGTCGGTACGCTTGCGATGATGAACGATGCGCACCATGAATGTTAGTCTGCGTCATAAGACGTACAGACGCTCCAATACCCAACGCGTCACAGCAGGAAGCCAGTCTGTGCGTCCAAACAAAGGCGCAAACATACATGCACGTAACCTTTTATAAAGCTATATAAAAAAAAGGATGTAGTAGTAACGCACACTTTATTGAGGTACAGTATTACATCGCCATTCACCATCTGTGGCTATGCAGTCTCATCTATATATACCTTATCTATCAGTTGTCATGCTTGCAAGTCCACAGTCAGGCATAAATAGGTGTTTTGACTATGCACTACGCACTTTTTAAATTTTTTGTTTGTTATGTTAATATAAATGATTGGCACATATTATCAGTATTACATGATGGAAATTTTAGATATTTTTAAAAAAATTTTAGTGATATTATTCACCAAATGTAAAGTTTTATGAATGTCAAAGATAACTTGTAATGCTGATTATGTTTTTAAGTCAGCCATTCATTGTCTACACAATAAAAATGGTGTACATACTGTTACTTAGCCATCATTAATGGATTCTGATATGTACTTGTATGCTTTTATTTTAAACCGTATAGCAGATTATTTAACCTATTTTAATTGTGGTTTGCATTGCTTTTCAACATGTTAATGTATGTGTTTATGTTTGTAAATTATTAATTTACATATATTTTTTTAAGTAAAATCATCATCTTATGGTACTAAAGGTTATATTTCTCTTGTTTGGAGTATAGACATTTTTAATTGACACGTAACAAGGAAAATACTTGATATAGTATTTAAACATCCTCCTTGACCCTGGGCTCCAACACCGCCAGTTGTTGCTCGTAAGTGCTGTTAGCACAGTGAACACTTGCTCCTGTTTTACTGGGGTTCAGTAATGTCAGCTGTTCCCCTGCTGTGTGAACGGCAAAAAGTCCTGCTGCCTCCACCATGTTCTCTTCTCATCCCTGGGCTACAACACCGCCAGTTGTTGCTCGGAAGTGCTGTTAGCACAGTGAACACTTGCTCCTGTGTTACTGGGGTTCAGTAATGTCAGCTGTTCCCCTGCTGTGTGAACGGCAAAAAGTCCTGCTGTCTCCACCATGTTCTCTTCTCATTCCTGGGCTACAACACCGCCAGTTGTTGCTCGGAAGTGCTGTTAGCACAGTGAACACTTGCTCCTGTGTTACTGGGGTTCAGTAATGTCAGCTGTTCCCCTGCTGTGTGAACGGCAAAAAGTCCTGCTGCCTCCACCATGTTCTATTCTCATCCCTGGGCTACAACACCGCCAGTTGTTGCTCGGAAGTGCTGTTAGCACAGTGAACACTTGCTCCTGTGTTACTGGGGTTCAGTAATGTCAGCTGTTCCCCTGCTGTGTGAACGGCAAAAAGTCCTGCTGCCTCCACCATGTTCTCTTCTCATCCCTGGGCTACAACACCGCCAGTTGTTGCTCGGAAGTGCTGTTAGCACAGTGAACACTTGCTCCTGTGTTACTGGGGTTCAGTAATGTCAGCTGTTCCCCTGCTGTGTGAACGGCAAAAAGTCCTGCTGCCTCCACCATGTTCTCTTCTCATCCTGGGCTACAACACCGCCAGTTGTTGCTCGGAAGTGCTGTTAGCACAGTGAACACTTGCTCCTGTGTTACTGGGGTTCAGTAATGTCAGCTGTTCCCCTGCTGTGTGAACGGCAAAAAGTCCTGCTGCCTCCACCATGTTCTTCTCATCCTGGGCTACAACACCGCCAGTTGTTGCTCGGAAGTGCTGTTAGCACAGTCAACACTTGCTCCTGTGTTACTGGGGTTCAGTAATGTCAGCTGTTCCCCTGCTGTGTGAACGGCAAAAAGTCCTGCTGCCTCCACCATGTTCTTTCTCATCCCTGGGCTACAACACCGCCAGTTGTTGCTCGGAAGTGCTGTTAGCACAGTAACACTTGCTCCTGTGTTACTGGGGTTCAGTAATGTCAGCTGTTCCCCTGCTGTGTGAACGCAAAAAGTCCTGCTGCCTCCACCATGTTCTCTTCTCATCCCTGGGCTACAACACCGCCAGTATTGTTGGAAGTGCTGTTAGCACAGTGAACACTTGCTCCTGTGTTACTGGGGTTCAGTAATGTCAGCTGTTCCCCTGCTTGTGAACGGCAAAAAGTCCTGCTGCCTCCACCATGTTCTCTTCTCATCCTGGGCTACAACACCGCCAGTTGTTGCTCGGAAGTGCTGTTAGCACAGTGAACACTTGCTCCTGTGTTACTGGGGTTCAGTAATGTCAGCTGTTCCCCTGCTGTTGAACGGCAAAAAGTCCTGCTGCCTCCACCATGTTCTTTCTCATTCCTGGGCTACAACACCGCCAGTTGTTGCTCGGAAGTGCTGTTAGCACAGTCAACACTTGCTCCTGTGTTACTGGGGTTCAGTAATGTCAGCTGTTCCCCTGCTGTGTGAATGGCAAAAAGTCCTGCTGCCTCCACCATGTTCTATTCTCATCCCTGGGCTACAACACCGCCAGTTGTTGCTCGGAAGTGCTGTTAGCACAGTAACACTTGCTCCTGTGTTACTGGGGTTCAGTAATGTCAGCTGTTCCCCTGCTGTGTGAATGGCAAAAAGTCCTGCTGCCTCCACCATGTTCTCTTCTCATCCCTGGGCTACAACACCGCCAGTTGTTGCTCGGAAGTGTGTTAGCACAGTCAACACTTGCTCCTGTGTTACTGGGGTTCAGTAATGTCAGCTGTTCCCCTGCTGTGTGAACGGCAAAAAGTCCTGCTGCCTCCACCATGTTCTCTTCTCTCCCTGGGCTACAACACCGCCAGTTGTTGCTCGGAAGTGCTGTTAGCACAGTCAACACTTGCTCCTGTGTTACTGGGGTTCAGTAATGTCAGCTGTTCCCCTGCTGTGTGAACGGCAAAAAGTCCTGCTGCCTCCACCATGTTCTCTTCTCATCCTGGGCTACAACACCGCAGTTGTTGCTCGGAAGTGCTGTTAGCACAGTGCAACACTTGCTCCTGTGTTACTGGGGTTCAGTAATGTCAGCTGTTCCCCTGCTGTGTGAACGGCAAAAAGTCCTGCTGCCTCCACCATGTTCTCTTCTCATTCCTGGGCTACAACACCGCTAGTTGTTGCTCGGAAGTGCTGTTAGCACAGTCAACACTTGCTCCTGTGTTACTGGGGTTCAGTAATGTCAGCTGTTCCCCTGCTGTGTGAACGGCAAAAAGTCCTGCTGCCTCCACCATGTTCTTTCTCATTCCTGGGCTACAACACCGCCAGTTGTTGCTCGGAAGTGCTGTTAGCACAGTGAACACTTGCTCCTGTGTTACTGGGGTTCAGTAATGTCAGCTGTTCCCCTGCTGTGTGAACGGCAAAAAGTCCTGCTGCCTCCACCATGTTCTTCTCATCCCTGGGCTTTCAACACCGCCAGTTGTTGTCGGAAGTGTTTGCACAGTGTGTTACTCGTGAAGTAGCTGTTCACCCTGCTGTTGTAACGCACTAGCCTCCAATCATTTGGCTCCTGGTGTGTTAGCGGTCGGGTTCAGTAATGTCAGCTGTTCCCTGCTGTGTGAACGGCAAAAAGTTCTGCTGCTCACCCTGTTGTCTTCTATCCTGGGCTCAACACCGCCAGTTGTTGTTTGAAGTGTAATTGGCACGGGTACCTTCCTGCCAGACTGGTTACAGCACGCCATCTGTTTCCTGTCAGTGTAAACGTCACTTGCTCCAAGTTGTCCTGTCGTGTTGCGGTCGGGTTAGCTGACTCTATGGTGCTTGTAGTTTAGGTGCTTCCTATGTGTGCTGCGGGATATGCAAATAAAGGCTGTTTCCGTTGTGACAATAGGACAATCACCCACTGTAGTACTGTGGGATTCGGTAACTGCGGCCGGGTCGCGGCCTGTCAACTTAAATTTCCATGGATACCTTCTGCTACCCGTCCGGGTTCCAGTACCGTCAGCTGGTTCTCCGCAGTGCCTTTGGCCTAGGTGCCTCCATCTCGGTATCCGAGTTCCAGCAACGTCTGCTGGTCCTTGGTAGTGCTTTGGAGCACAGGTACCTCCTGCTTAGTAACCGTGTCCCAGTAACTTCAGCTGGTCCTCGGTTGTGCCATTGGCTCTTTTCCTTCTGCTGCCCCTCCGGGTTCCAGCACAGTCAGCTGGTCCTCGTTACTTGCATTGGCTCTTGTACCTTCTGCTACCCGTCCGGGTTCCAGTACGTCAGCTGGTTCTCCGCAGTGCCTTTGGCCTAGGTGCCTCCATCTCGGTATCCGAGTTCCAGCAACGTCTGCTGGTCCTTGGTAGTGCTTTGGAGCACAGGTACCTGCTGCTTAGTAACCGTGTCCCAGTAACGTCAGCTGGTCCTCGGTTGTGCCATTGGCTCTTTTCCTTCTGCTGCCCCTCCGGGTTCCAGCACAGTCAGCTGGTCCTCGTTACTTGCATTGACTCTTGTACCTTCTGCTACATTTACAAATTGAAGATTTTTTCAATGCTTTTTTGGGTAATCACTCTGGATCTCCAACAATTAAGACGACGACCCTGATGACCACCCTGAAGAAGATGACGACCACAAGGACGACGAGCATCAAGCCAACCAGCCTAAACACCATCACAAAGAAGAAATAAAAGATTACCAAACAGGACTAAGAAGGTTAAGACAAACTACAAGATACAGAACAAGAGACTTAAGAACAATAAGCAGAAGATCAAAAAGCAGAAGAACATGAAGTATAAGACCAAAATGAAGAGCAAAATATATGCTCTAAATTATAAGCAGAAGAAGACTAAGCAGTGTATGGGGGTGAGTCCGTTCCTCCTCGTGGTGCCCCTGGAAAATGCCTGCTGCTGCAGGCTAAACTGAACACGGACAAATACTGTTGTAATTTAAATCTTTTGTGACAGCAAGAACGGAAGGATGAAAAATTCATACTTTGACAGATTACAAGTACAGGATTCTCTGTCACAAATAAGAATATGATGAAGAAGATGAAGTACAATATGAATAAGAATAATAGTTTAATAAGAAGAATATGAGTAATGTTAACAAAAAGATGAATAGCAAGAAGTTTAAGAAGAAGATAAAGAAGGTGAAGATGAAGAATAATTTGATGAAAAAGATGATGCTGCTGAAGATTATGAAGGAGAAAGTGTGTCAAAAGTTAAAAAGGTGAAGAGCATGGAAGTTGTGAAATATACATATTTGCCAAAATAGAAAAAACGTTAACAACATTGTCAATTTCTTCGTCAATCCAAACATCTTTAAAAAAAAAAAAAAAATTATGCTATTCCATTTGATTGGGTTAAACATCTATGCCTTTAATGTCTCCTCAACCTCCCCAATACATTCTACATTACTCTTTGTTGTTTTCCTTCATGTACAATTAACCAACAAGGCAAGAATGGGGTTTTTTTAATTCCGATATTTTGTTCCCATAGACTTACATTGGATTTCCGGTATCGGTATCGGGTATCGCCGATATTTTTTGGGTATCGGCGATACCATTCCGATTCCGATACTTTTGGATATCGGAAAGTATCGCTCAACTCTATTCCTGACCCAGTTAGTAACACAAGCATGACTCCCATGTACAGTAACAGCCAGTTGCCTAGCAACCTTTTATAAGGTCAGGTGGTGACTCAAAACTTTATGCAAGCAGCCTTGCCACCTAGTGACTTTATCAATTTTCCTGGAGCATTCGCCATTCAGTCTAGCTCGCTTAACCCCTGTCAGGCTGGCCTTGCTTCAGTTAACCCCATGCAGCTGGCGACAACCACAATGGTGTTTGCTTCCCAGCTTGCGTGCAGCAACAGCATGATACCATCCCATTCTCAGGCAGTTAATTTTACTGAGAACAGAGTTGATGAACGCAGCTACCGCCCCGTGGATTATTCAGATTCGGACGACTCATTCAGCGATGGCGAGGTCAGGGATAGTGAACCCCTAGCTTAGCTCAAAGCACCCCTGCAAATCCCAGTTAACTTAACGCAGTGCCTAGCTTCAGGTGCGTTAGGGCAGGCTTTTGTTTTACAGGACTACGCGTCGGATCATCCATTTTCTGGAAAGGGAAAAGACCCCGGCCGCGCTCTTCTTTGGGCCACCGGGCAGCTAACAAGATCAAGCACACCTCCAGACGCAATTTGCTGTGGGATTTATCACTTTATCTCCTATAAGTTCCGTGTCACGGCTGGCGGGTTTGTCGTACCCCCGGGACAGGCATGGCCCTCTCATGTCGTCACCGTGGCTTTCGGGGTCCCATGACTGTTCTGGGGGTGCGACGATCTCGTTTTTAACATAGCATTGCCGTGGCCGACCATTGTTTTCAATGGACCCGCCAATCACATCGCGAGCAGTTCCAACAGGAGCAGCAGCTTTTCCCACCCGCCCTCCCTTAAGGTGATTTTGTTTCCTTATTGGCTAGTTTGGCCTTCTGTACACTACACCTGATGTTTTGATTTTATTCGTTTTAAAAAAAAAAAAAAAAAAGGAAAAAGAGACAAAAGAGCATTTATACGAATTACAAATTACCACAATTATTCTAACTAAAAATGATCAAAGAACAGCTGTGGGATTTATCACTTTATCTCCTATAAGTTCCGTGTCACGGCCGGTGGTTTGTCGTACCCCCGGGACAGGCATAGCCCTCTCATGTCGTCGCCGTGGCATTCGGGGTCCCATGACTGTTCTGTGGGTGCAACGATCTCATTTTTAACATAGCGTTGCCGTGGCCGACCGTTGTTTTCAATGGTCCCCCCAACATGATTCACTACGTTTTCAACATTACTATCCCTTCAATAAAGCTGTGTTTTAAAATTACAGTCGGTTGTCTGAGTCTTATTGCCCATGCCTTTAATTCCAAGGTCTTTTAGGTCGTTTCTTATCCAAATAGTCTGGCAGTAGCCTTAAAGGATTTTTGCAAGTTTTTTTTTAACACCTCCTACACTCTCCCCCCCCCCCTCCGCTACTGACCTCAATGAACCTTTTCACGCTGATCTCCGGTGCCCAGAACCAGAGATTCAGCACTTCCTGGGTTCTGCAGCCTGCTCCCCAGTACTGCGCCTGCCTCCGGAGTAAAGAGCGCACCTCCATTGATCTCAATGGAGGCGCGCTCTCGCTCCGTGCCTGTGCTCTGATCAATCCGTCCAGATTTGGATGGATTGCTCAGAGTGAGAGCGTGCCTCCATTGAGATCAATGGAGGCGCGCTTTCTGCCTCACAGGCACACTCAGCGCTGGAGATGCAGGCGGCAGAACCAGGAAGTCGCTGAATCTCTGGTTCTGGGCACCAGAGATCAGCGTGAAAAGGTTCATTGAGGTCAGTAGCGGGGGTGTCAGGCCAGTTTGCGGGAATAGGGGTGACGCCAGGTGCCCCATCCTGTGGCCATATTGTATATACTTGATATCCAGTTTAGCCAAATTTCTGGAATTAACACAGCCCGAACCGCTCGGCGTACAGACTCCATTCAAACAGCGTTTCGTAGCTAGTGGCCATGACAGCTGTGCTAAGTATTTTTGGAGTCGATCGGATTTGTTACTTTTTAACCATTTGCGATTGAAATTTGAACAAAATTGCCATAGGAATGCATTGCTTTTTGAACTTGAATATCAATGTTAGGCTCGAGACTGTCGGATTTTTAAAAATCAAATTACCTCTCTGGCTTCTGATCCCCTGAGGCCATATTTGTCTCCAAAACCTGAAATACGTTTTTCTTTAAAAATACGATTTTGGATTTCGCTGTGTGTAATTTGGGGTATAGAAGCATTCCACGTCAAAATGGCTGATTGTGCGGAAGGCCTTCATGCCCCTGAGATGCTCTGTGGCAAAACAATTCCAAAAAATTACTTTTTTGCCACCCCGCTAAGTGCGTGAAAAAAATTACATAAAAGTAAGAAATCCCCATAGAAATCAATGGGACTTCATAGAAATCAATAGGACAGTGTTCAAAAAATTCAAATTTATGCTCCCAAGTGTATTGAAAGACTAATTAACACACGAGGCCCGCATGCAAAGTCACTCTTAAAGGGCCGGGCACTAGTGTTGAGCGAGCACCACAGTGCTCGAATGCTCGATACTCGTACCGAGCAGGTCAGATGCTCAGAAATGCTCGGTTTGAGTAACGAGCACAACTGTAGTTAATAGGAGACCCGAACATTTTTCAGGAGAGCATAGGGGAGGGTGTCTGGTACACCCATAAATCTCTGAAAACATTGTAACAAGTATTGGAATGCATGGCAATAATATGGGAAATGCCCCTGGATGCATCTGTGACTGAAAGTTTTCTACTGGGATCAGGGTTGTCAGAGCATTGCGCCATTTTTTTCAGCACGAAGAAAAAAACATTTTTTAAAAGGTTTTTTTTTTTATGCGTGTAATGGAATATGTGTTCAGAAACATTATTTACCATACAATGAATTGTATAGCAAGGCTGAGGCCCGATTCACACTGGCGTGACGGATCCACCGTGGGACTCCCGCTGCGTATCCCATTCAAAACCAGCATTTTTCCCACCGGTTTTGACTGCGGGAGGATTGCGATTCCATACGTAATATATTGCGTATGGGATCGCAGCTGCTAGCGCGGACATGCGCAGTGGCAGCCGGTGACAAATATATTGCGGTACATCCGCAATGTATTGCGTATGTACCGCAATTGGACAACGTTTTTTACCCACACCCGTTGACTCCTATGGGAGCCTGCGGGTGCGGGTAAAAAACCGAAAACACAAAAGAATGGACATGCTGCGATATTTTATTTTTTTTATTTATTTTTTTTCCTCGCGTGTAACAAAATCGCAGCTGTCCCCACAAGTGTGAATTGGCCCATTGAAAACAATGGGACCAATTCAATTGCGTATTCCACAGCTAAAAACAACTACGGAAAACGTTTTAAAATCCTGACGTGTGAATCTGGCCTTATTCGTTTTTCTAATAAAATATAGCATCCCAGAAAGATTAGCAGGTTGGCTATATACGTATGTACAATGATATACCTCACATTTGAGGATAGAAAAATCTAGTACGAGTTTAAAAAACACAAGACATCTATAGGTTTCATCTTTAAACCAAAAGAACCTGATGCCAATAGAAAAACAAGATAAACCAGCGTCCTACCATTGTTGGTATATCCTATATACAGACTGTCCGGGTACCGTATTTTTTGCGGATGGTGTGGATGATGTTCACACTTTCTTATTTTTCTGGCGTGGTTCAGAACTGTAGATAATACTCCAGGTATCACTGTGTCGTCCCCACTACTCTGTTCAGCTCTGCTATGTCTTATACACAGTCAGTCAGTACTGTGCATAATACTCCATATATCACTGTGTCGCCTTCACTAAACTGCTCAGCTATATCTTATACAGGCAGTCCGTATTGTACACAATACTCCATGTGTCATCTCCACTACACCACTCAGCTATATCTTATACACAGTACACAATACTCCAGGTATCACTGTGTCGTCCCCACTACTCTGTTCAGCTCTGCTATATCTTATACACAGTACACAATACTCCTTGTATCACTGTCATCTCCACTACACAGCTCAGCCCTGCTATGTCTTATACACAGTACCCAATACTCCTTGTATTACTGTGTCATCTTCACTACTTTCTTCAGCTCTGCTATGTCTTATACAGTTAGCACTGTACCCAATACTCCATGTATCACTGTGTCGTCTCCGCTGCACCGTTCAGCTCTGCTATGTCTTATACACAGTCAGTACTGTAGATAATACTCGAGCTATCACTGTCGTCTCCACTATTCTGTACAGCTCTGCTATGTCTTATACAGTAAGTCAGTACTGTACACAATACTCCATGTATCACTATGTCATCTTCACTACACTGCTCAGCTCTGCTATATCTTATACACAGTCAGTACTGCACCTAATATTCCATGTATCACTGTGTCATTGTCAATACACCGCTCAGCTCTGCAGTGTGGATGATGATCACACTTTCCTGGTTTTCTGGCGTGGTTCAGAAGTCAATCAGGAAAATCCTAGATGGGGAAAGGGAGTCCCTAGACAGCCCTATATAGCCGTCTCTATGCTTTCCCTGAGATGGGCGGAGCCACTCCCCTAAACAGGCACCCCCCACCAGGACCTCTTGGCCAATCATAGTAATGCCAGTAACAAAGATGGCTACAGCATTACTATGATGCAAGTTTAATGGCTATAAAACAGGCGCCAAACTTGCTGGGCAGGCATCCGAGCTTCCTGCCCAAATACATGAGGTGTTCTGCAGAGTTCCGAGCATGTCCGAGCACCCCAAAGCTCAAGGGTTAACGGAGCATGTCCGAGCATGTTCGCTCAACACTACCGGGCACCAATTCAAAGCACAATCTGTAGTTCCTTCAGGAAATACACATCTAGTTCTCCTTCTTCTCCGCGTTTTCTGCAATTAATGCGGCCCGAACCGCTTGGCGCAGAGACACCGTTCAGGCGGCGTTTCGAAGCCCTCAGTGGGGACAGGTGTGCTATGTATTTTTGGAGTCAATCCGATTTGTAGTTTTTTTAAAAAAAAATCGCATTTTAATCAAAAATTTTCCCACAGGAATTAATGGCGACCTTTCCATGACCCCCAACTGACATGGATTGAAGCCACAGCGCAGGTTGTTGTGAATGGGTTTGAGATGAGTTCTGAGCAGAGGCTCCCTCTGGTGGTTACAAGAGGTACTAGTGAGGATTGTGAGGACTGGGAATCAGGTGTTACTGATTGGTCTTATATAAGGGAGTAATTTTCCCATCAGGGTTGCCGGTGATCAATTGTTCTGGTCTGAATCCTTCTTTCCAGTTTCCCTTGTAGCCTGCTGTGTCGTGTCTGCATCTCCTGCTATCAGATAAGACTATTTCTTATTTTGTGTTTTTGCTATATTTTTGCATTTTGTCCTGCACTTCTGTGGGGGCCTTCAGGGTCCCCTCCGGGGCTTTTGCCCTCTCAGTTTAGTCCAGCCACTGTGTTTTGTACTTTTGCTTTTTTCCCTTTTTTATCAGTGGCTGCTGTTTTTGTTACACCAGAGAACTAATTTAGGTGGTAGAGGTCGTGTGATCTCAGGTGATTTTGAAATTAGTAGAGTTGGTGTTTTTTCAGGGTTTTCTGGGATTGCAGTAAGTACCCTTCCTGTCCTTTTCTATTTAGTTAGTTTGGGCCCCAGCGTTTGCTCATACTATTTTCTTTCTGTGTCAGTATTTCCTCTTGTCTAACCGCCATTACATGTTTGGGGGCTTTCTATTATCTTTGGGGTTCTGCTACGGGGCAGATAGCTTTCCTATTTCTATCTTTAGGTGTAGTTAGTTTCTCAGGCTGTGACGAGGCGTCTAGGACCAACGTAGGAACGCTCCACGGCTGCCTCTAGTTGCGGTGGTTAGTCAGGGTACTGCAATCTCATAGATTCCAACTGCTCTGGTGTATTTCCTTTTTTGTCTGCACTCCTCAGCTACCGTAACATAACAGTATCACCGGCCATAAAAATTGTATGGTACTCACAGAAGGGAAAAAATATTTTGAAGGAAGAAAAGTTGTCAGAGATATTTTTCTGTTTGTTGCATTTTTTTTTTTCCCTCTGTTTCTCTGGGTGCTGGGAGGATCTTTTCTCCCAATGGAGTTTGCACAGTTGTCTGGCCGTGTGGATCAGCTTGCCACTGAGGTTCAGAGTATTGCTGCATATCTTGCTAGGTTGCCTGTTGTGGAACCTAGGATTCCCATGCCAGATTTGTTTTTAGGGGATCGAGCTAAGTTTCAGAATTTCAAAAATAATTGTAAATTGTTTCTTGCCTTAAAATCTAAGTCCTCAGGAAACGCAGCGCAGCAGGTTCAAATTATCATCTCTCTCCTGCGCGGCGATCCTCAGGATTGGGCTTTTTCCCTGACACCTGGGGATCCTGTTTTGAGTGATGTTGATGCATTTTTTCAGGCTTTGGGGTTATTGTACGATGAGCCTAATGTCACTGATCAAGCTGAGAAAGCCTTGTTGGCATTAAATCAGGGGCTTGATGACGCTGAGTTTTACTGTCAGAGATTCCGTAGGTGGGCAGTCCTGACCAAATGGAATGACGACGCTTTGGCGGCCCTTTTCCGGAAGGGTCTGTCGGATAATGTAAAGGATGTTATGGTGGGATTCCCTGTCCCCTCTGGTCTCAATGATTCTATGTCATTAGCGATTCAAATTGACAGACGTTTGCGTGAGCGGAGAAGTATGCGTGGAGTGGTGTTGCCTTGTGAGCCAGCTGCTGAGCCCATGCAGTGTGATGGAGTGGTGTCTGGGGCACAGCGTCAT
>JARQOD010000005.1:7971934-8021583 GCA_033576555.1 Oophaga sylvatica | reverse complement strand
AGATATTTTTCTGTTTGTTGCATTTTTTTCCCTCTGTATCTCTGGGTGCTGGGGAGGATCTTTTCTCCAATGGAGTTTGCACAGTTGTCTGGCCGTGTGGATCAGCTTGCCACTGAGGTTCGGAGTATTGCTATCTATCTTGCTGGGTTGCCTGTTGTGGAACCTAGGATTCCCATGCCAGATTTGTTTTTAGGGGATCGAGCTAAATTTCAGAATTTCTAAAAATAATTGCAAATTGTTTTTTGCCTTAAAATCTAAGTCCTCAGGAAACGCAGCGCAGCAGGTTCAAATTATCATCTCTCTCCTGCGCGGCGATCCTCAGGATTGGGCTTTTTCCCTGATACCTGGGGATCCTGTTTTGAGTGATGTTGATGCATTTTTTCAGGCTTTGGGATTATTGTACGATGAGCCTAATGTCACTGATCAAGCTGAAAAAGCCTTGTTGGCATTAAATCAGGGGCTTGATGACGCTGAGTTATACTGTCAGAGATTCCGTAGGTGGGCAGTCCTGACCAAATGGAATGACGACGCTTTGGCGGCCCTTTTCCGGAAGGGTCTGTCAGATAATGTAAAGGATGTTATGGTGGGATTCCCTGTCCCCTCTGGTCTCAATGATTCTATGTCATTAGCGATTCAAATTGACAGACGTTTGCGTGAGCGGAGAAGTATGCGTGGAGTGGTGTTGCCTTGTGAGCCAGCTTCTGAGCCCATGCAGTGTGATGGAGTGGTGTCTGGGACACAGCGTCATGAGTTTCGAAGGCGCAATGGGTTATGTTTCTACTGTGGTGATGCCTCTCATGCTATTTCAGTCTGCCCTAAGCGGGGAAGACGTTTTGCACGCTCAGTTGTCTTGGGTAGTGTTCAGACTAAGTTTTTATTAACTGTCACTCTGATATGCTCTCTGTCCTCATTTTCTGCTCAGGCTTTCGTTGATTCTGGAGCAGCTATTAACCTGATGACTTATGATTTTGCTAAACGTTGTGGGTTTCCCTTGATACCCCTACAGAAGTCTATTCCCCTACTGGGGATCGATTCTACCCCTTTGGCTGAGAATAAACCCCAGTTTTCTACTCAGGTGATAATGAGGGTTGAACCTGATCACCAGGAGTGCTGCAAATTTTTGGTTCTATATAATCTGCATGACATTATCGTGCTGGGTTTCCCTTGGTTACAGTCTCATAATCCTGTTTTGGATTGGAAATCTGTGTCTGTAACCAGTTGGGGCTGCCAATGTGTTAATACCAACACTCCTGTTTTTTCTGCCTTCCCCCAGGCTCAGGATGTTCCTGACTTTTTGATTGATTTTTCTGATGTGTTTAGCGAAAGTAAATCTGCATCCTTGCCTCCCCATAGGAGCTATGACTGCGCTATTGAATTAGTGCCGGGTAGTAAATTCCCTAAAGGTCGCCTTTTTAACTTGTCTGTACCTGAACATGAAGCTATGCGGTCTTATATCAAGGAATCATTGGAGAAGGGTCATATCAGACCATCCTCTTCACCCTTAGGTGCCGGTTTTTTCTTTGTGGCCAAAAAAGATGGTTCATTAAGGCCGTGTATTGATTATCGTCTCTTGAACAATATTACTGTGAAATATCAATACCCGTTACCCTTGATTTCTGACCTGTTTTCCAGGGTGAAAAACGCTACTTGGTTTACCAAGCTTGACCTCAGGGGGCGTATAACCTTATTCGCATTAAGCACGGGGATGAATGGAAGACGGCATTCAATACCCCTGAAGGGCATAATGAGTACCTAGTGATGCCCTTTGGGCTCACTAATGCTCCTTCCGTCTTCCAGTCCTTCATGAATGACATTTTCAGGGATTTTGTGGACAAATTTCTGATTGTTTATTTGGATGATATCTTGATTTTTCCTAATGACTGGGACTCTCATGTGAAACATGTTCGAACTGTATTCCAGATTTTGAGAGAGAATGCTCTGTATGTGAAGGGATCAAAGTGTCTTTTTGGCGTACAGAGGATCTCATTTCTGGGATTCATTTTGTCCCCATCTGTTATTGAAATGGACCCGGTCAAGGTTCAGGCCATCTGTGATTGGGTCCAACCTACTTCATTAAAGGCTCTTCAGAGATTTTTGGGTTTTGCCAATTTTTATCGTAAATTTATTGGTAATTTCTCGGTTATTGTTAAACCATTAACTGATTTGACCAGAAAGGGTTCTGATGTGGTGAATTGGCCTCATGAGGCAGTCTCTGCATTTCAGGAACTTAAGCAGAGATTCACTTCTGCTCCTGTTCTATGGCAGCCTGATGTTTCTCTGCCATTTCAGGTGGAGGTTGATGCCTCTGAAATTGGGGCAGGTGCCGTTTTGTCCCAAAAAGATCCAGAGACCTCTAAAAGTAACCCTTGTGCCTTTTTCTCTCAAAATTTTCTACTACTGAACGTAATTATGACGTGGGTAATCGGGAGTTATTGGCCATGAAGTGGGCTTTTGAAGAGTGGAGACATTGGCTGGAGGGAGCCAAACATCAGGTGGTGGTCCTTACGGACCATAAGAATCTGGTCTATCTGGAATCTGCAAAGCGACTCAATCCTAGACAGGCCAGGTGGGCCTTGTTTTTCACACGTTTTAATTTGTGGTTTCCTTTCTTCCTGGCACTAAGAATGTTAAGGCGGATGCCCTCTCGAGGAGTTTCCTTGCGGACTCTCCTGAGTTATCTGATCCTTCTGTTATTTTGAAAGAGGGTGTAGTTCTTTCCGCCATCTCGCCCAATTTGAGACGTGCTCTGGAGGGGTGTCAGGAGGATAGGCCCGAGCGCTGCCCTGTTGGAAAATTGTTTGTCTCGGACCCATGGAAAAAGAGTGTGATGTCTGAGATTCATTGTTCCGCATTGGCTGGGCATCCCGGAATTTTTGGTACCAGAGACTTGGTTAGTCGGTCCTTTTGGTGGCCTACCTTGTCTCGTGATGTCAGGGAATTTGTGCAGTCCTGCGGGACTTGCTCTCGCTCCAAGCCTTGCTCTCGTTCTAGTGGTTTGTTGATGCCATTGCCTGTGCCCAAGAGACCATGGACCCATATCTCTATGGATTTAATTTCCGATCTTCCTGTTTCTCAGAGAATGACCACCATCTGGGTAATTTGTGATAGGTTTTCCAAAATGATACATCTTGTGTCATTACCTAAGTTGCCTTCCTCCTCTGAATTGGTGCCGTTGTTCCTTCAGCACGTGGTTCGTTTACACGGCATTCCTGAGAACATTGTGTCTGACAGAGTCCAGTTTGTTTCCAGATTTTGGAGGACTTTTTGTTCTAAACTGGGTGTTCAATTGTCTTTCTCCTCGGCATTTCATCCTCAGACCAATGGTCAAACTGAGAGAACAAACCAGACATTGGAGACTTATCTAAGATGCTTTGTGTCTGCTGATCAGGATGACTGGGTCTCTTTTTTGCCTTTGGCTGAGTTTGCTCTTAATAATAGGACTAGCTCTGCCACTTTGATGTCTCCGTTTTTCTGTAATTCTGGGTTTCACCCTCGATTTTCTTCAGGACAGACGGAGGCTTCTGTCTGTCCAGGTGTTGACTCTGTTGTGGAGCGTATGCAACAGATTTGGGACCAGGTAGTGGAGAGGTTGTCCCTCTCTCAGGAGAAGGCCCAGCGGTTTGCTAACCGGCATAGGACTGATGGTCCTCGGTTTAAAGTGGGGGACTTGGTCTGGTTGTCCTCAAAGAATATTCCTATGAGAGTAGCATCTCCTAAATTTAAGCCTAGGTTCATTGGACCTTATAAGATCATGGAGATTATTAATCCTGTTTCTTTTCGTTTGCTTCTTCCAGGGACATTTAAGATCCATAACGTGTTCCACAAGTCCTTGTTGAAGAGGTTTGTTGAGCCAGTGGTTCCTGCTGCTGTGCCTCCTGACCCTGTTTTGGTTGAGGGCAATCTGGAGTATGTGGTTGAGAAAATATTGGATTCTCGTTTTTCTAGACGGAAACTCCAGTATTTGGTTAAATGGAGAGGTTATGGTCAGGAAGACAATTCTTGGGTGTTTGCTTCGGACATCCATGCTAGGAGACTTATCCGTGCGTATCATAGAACTCATCCTGACCGACCTGGTTGCTCAAATGAGGGTTCGGTGACCCCTCCTCAAGGGGGGGTACTGTTGTGAATGGGTTTGAGATGAGTTCTGAGCAGAGGCTCCCTCTGGTGGTTACAAGCGGTGCTAGTGAAGATTGTGAGGACTGGGAATCAGGTGTTACTGACTGGTCTTATATAAGGGAGTCATTTTCCCATCAGGGTTGCCGGTGATCAATTGTTCTGGTCTGAATCCTTCTTTCCAGTTTCCCTTGTAGCCTGCTGTGTCGTGTCTGCATCTCCTGCTAACAGATAAGACATTTTCTTCTTTTGTGTTTGTGCTATATTTTTGCTTTTTGTCCTGCACTTCTGTGGGGCCTTCAGGGTCCCCTCCGGGGCTTTTGCCCTCTCGGTTTGGTTCAGCCACTGAGTTTTGTACTTTTGCTTTTTCCAGTTTTTTCAGTGGCTGCTGTTTTGATTTTGTTACACCAGAGAACTAATTTAGGTGGTAGAGGTCGTGTGATCTCAGGTGATTTTGAAATTAGTAGAGTTGGTGCTTTTCAGGGTTTTCTGGGATTGCAGTAAGTACCCTTCCTATCCTTTTCTATTTAGATAGTTTGGGCCCCAGCGTTTGCTCATACTATTTTCTTTCTGTGTCAGTATTTCCTCTTGTCTAACCGCCATTACATGTTTGGGGGCTTTCTATTATCTTTGGGGTTCTGCTCCGGGGCAGATAGCTTTCCTATTTCTATCTTTAGGTATAGTTAGTTTCTCAGGCTGTGACGAGGCGTCTAGGACCAACGTAGGAACGCTCCACGGCTGCCTCTAGTTGTGGTGGTTAGTCAGGGTACTGCAATCTCATAGATTCCAACTGCTCTGGTGTATTGCCTTTTTTACCTGCACTCCTCTGCTACCGAAACATAACACTTTCCTGATTTTGGAGGAGCACGGAATTGTCGGAATCTTGAATATCCTATCCAGAATTTCTTGAAGATCCTTCCCGGGTCCGGTGCCTCCTGCCGCCCTCCTATCCTACTTACTACATGTGTTGTGCATACTCACAACGTGTACAGTAAACTAATTGTTAATTTGGTAACTGCGCTATTGCCCCCCTCTCCCTATTATTTCAGTAGATAGATGCGGCATATACCAAGGTGATTCACTGTCCCCGTTGCTGTTCTGCATAGGCTTGAACCCCCTCAGTCAGAAAATTACAGAGTCTGGCTATGGATACAAGTTCAAGAGTTCATCAGCCACTTCCTCTACATGGATGGCATCAAGCTGTATGCGAAAAAAGACATTAATTCACTGATCCACCTGACAAAGGTCTACACTGAAGACATCAGGATGTCCTTTGGACTGGAGAAGTGCGGCCGCTTGGTAATAAAGAGAGGCAATGTAGTCAAGACCAATGGAGTGGAATTACCAGCAGGGCACATAGCAGATGTACAGACATGCTACAAGTATCTTGGCAACCGACAGGGACACAGTAACCATGATGTGGAGGCAAGGAAAGCAGCAACATCCAAATACCATCAAAGAGTAAGACAGGTTCCAAAGAGCCAGTTATCTGCTGATGTGAAGATAAGAAAGCTCCTCACAATGCATGGAGGTCTCCACCCTTAAGGGTATGCCACACTAAACAATATCGCTAACGAGATCGCTAAAAAACGTCACTATTTAGCGATCCCGTTAGCGATATTGTTCAGTGCGGCAGCTTCCAGCGACGAGCTTCCTGCTGTGATCTCGCTCGTCGCTGGAATCGTTCCGGACCCTATTTCATCGCTGGCGCTCCCGCTGGGTGAGTATCTAATCGCTGTGTGGCACCTTTTCTTAGCGATTTAGCGGTACTTTTGTACCGCTAAAGTCGTTAAGAAGATCGCTAACGGCGATAGCGTCGTTAACTATATCGCTAAATGTGGCCGCATTTAGCGATATAGAAACAATCCCGCTAGCGATCGCATTAGTATGCGTCGTTATCGTGATCGCTAGCGGGATTGTTTAGTGTGGCAGTACCTTTAGTCTAGCACCCAAAGATTGCATACCAACAGAAAGGAGGGTGGTCGAGGCTTGATAAGCATTAGCCACCATCACGGATGAAACAAGGAGTATCCAGGAATACATCAGCAGACTGGCGCCAAAGATGAGATGCTGAGAGAAAGCCTAAGGCAGAAACAACAACAGATCTGGAAGGAAAATCAGGAACATGAAGCACCATGGCAAGAGAAGCATGGGATGTAACATTGACAGATGACGGAGGTAGCTGACATGGAGAAATCCTACCAATAGCTGGAGAAAGCTGGACTCCGAGACAGCACAGAGGCACTAATCATAGTGGCACAAGAGCAAGCACTAAGTACCAGATCCATAGAAGCAGGAATATACCACACAAGACAAGACTCAAGCTGCAGACTATGCAAAGAAACCTCAGAAACCATCCAACACATAGTGTCAGGATGCAAAATTCAAGCAGGATCAGCATATACTAAACGTCACAAACAAGGGCTAAAATCCTGTGGGACTTCAAGATCCAGACGGATAAGCAGGTGTTGGCTAACCAACCAGACATTGTCATAGTAGACAAGGATCAGAAGACAGCAATGATAATAGATGTGGCAGTGCCAAGTGACAACAACATCAGAAAGAAGGAATATGTGAAGCTAGAGAAATACCAGGGCCTCAAAGGAGAACTGGAGAAGATGTGGAAGGTGAAGGCAACAGTGATTCTAGGAGGAGCACTGGTCGCAGTGAACCTTAAGTTGGAAGACATGCTACAACAGATCCCAGGAGCAACATCTGAGCTCTTTGTCCAGTAAAGCACAATGCTGGGAACAACCATGATCCTGTGCAGAACCCTCAAACTCCCAGGTCTCTGGTAGAGAACCTGAGAATGAGAAAGGACAACAAAGACCACCCCCAGTGGGGGGTGAGAAGGAAGTTTTTTATATATAATATAATGTAATAGAAACAGCATATTTCTTCTGCAGCAGCACACAGCAACTTCCTGTTATGAGCATGGAGTGGGCGTGGCTTAATAGATACACATACATTCTCCAATATATATAAAGTTGAGTTTATGTCGAATAATACCATAGAAACTGTATGAGGAATAATATAAATTTGGACAGGATAATGGGGAAAAGGAAAAAAGAAATATGGTAGGGATAAAGGGGAAATTATGTATACAACATGTAAAAGAAGGGGGAACAGAACAAAGCAATAGTCCACTAATACCACTAAGATTGGCGATACGGTAAAGAGCAACCATCTTAAAAGATTTCTACTTGACCTATCCACTGGCTATAGAGCCAAATCAATTAGTTGTAAAGGACCCAGCATGTAAGGGAGCTGTTGTTCAAGGCAAAAACTAATTTGAAGGTGTTATGGGATGCTAATCTGTTATTAACATATTGAGAAAAGAAATGTTCTCGGATTTCCACCTGGCACCTATAAGCATTTTGGCAACTGAGAAAATATGAAAGGAGATTAATTTAATATCTATAGGAAGAGTATCAGAGCCTAGGGTCAAAAGAGAGTTCAGGAGACATAATTAATTTGTATTTCCCCATTTTAAAAATGAGATCATAAACCTCCTTCCAAAAGGGTTTCATTTTTGGACATGACCATAAAATGTACATTATATTGCCTTTAAATCCACATCCTCTCCTACATGTGTCTGGATAAGACGGGAAAGCTGAGTTGAGCCTAACAGGGGTAAGATACCATCCTGCAAGAATTTTAAAATAATTTTCAAGAATATCGGAGTTGATATTGTTTTTATACATCAATTGAAAGGTTTGTTGCCAAGTTTTATTAGAATTTTTTTTATTTACATCTTGTTCCCATTTGATTATGTGATTTTGCTTGACAAATTCCATGTCTGAATTAAAAAGAGTATATACATTTTTCATATTCCACACGGAAAGCAAATGAGGATTTCTTAAATGAGTATTTATAGCCTTAGGTAAAACTAAACGTAGAGATATTTTCCATCTAATAAATTTTCTAAGATCTATGAGGTCGTAGACTTCCTCATCTGGTAGACCGAATGCAAATTTTAAAGTTTGAAAATTTGCTATAATATCTTTATTGGGACCTGTAAGTAGACACGAACAGTCTTTGATGCCTAGTTTAGACCATTTACTGTATGGAAAATTAGGAAAAATGGGAAAGAAAATATGCAATGGCACTTTTTCTAGTGGAAAAAAGGATGGATTTTGAGATGTTAAGTTAAATAGTTTTTTCTATTGCGTAATTGTGGCATTTAATAATGGATGGGAAGGGAGTGGAAGGAAGGGAACCAATAAATGTAGTAAAACTAGGGATATTAATGGGTTTTGATTATTTTGGTCTTCTTCCAAAGCAAACCAACTGTGCTTCATATTGGGTATAAGCAGCTTTCCACTCTGTGGGGTAATATTTGCTTCATAATAAGCCTGTAAATTAGGGAGGGGAGGGCTATACCGCCTTTATTCTTACTTTTGAAACAGAATGGTTTTACTTATTCTTGGTGTTTTTTTTATGCCAAATGAAACATTATAGTTGTTTGTGAAATTTTTGAATCCAGGATGAACAGATAATTAAAGGAACTCTCCTAAAAATATATAGAAGTCTAGGATTTCCACTTTGGCAATTTATATCATCGTGGTTGTTATGAAATTGCAGGTTACGTTACCTTAAAGGGAATCTGTCACCCCATTTTGGCCCTATGAGATAGGGCCACGGCCATCAGGGCTTATCTACAGCATTCTGTACATCTTTTATTTCTTCTGGTGGAAATCTATTCTATTGTGGTTAGTAGGCCAAAGTAGTGTACCATCAACTTTCATGAAGGATGCCTCGTCTGGTCCTCAGAAATGCTCTACCTAGCCCCTTTTTCCTTTAGTGCACAATATTAGGCATCTTAACTATTCACAGAGGCTTTCGGTGCCGTGAAGGCCCATGATGTCATGACACACACTATGAGGTTGTAACATCACAACTTACGTCTCCTAAAGTCCACAGAAAATAATATAAATACAGATAATGAGAAAAGAATGTATATCACTGTCTGATTTTAATTAGTAAAAGCAAAATAAAGTAAAAATGATACATTCCCACAGATAATATGGGTCTCTTACTTTGGATTTGTGGATACTTCATCATTAGCAGAAGGCCCCATCTCAGGGTGGTTGAGGTTGAATCCATGCCAGCATCAAAGATATCCCTAACCAGGGCTGTTAGGTTTTCATTGGTGAAGTATAATTTAGGATTCGGCTTTTCCTAATGTAGAAAATACATCAAAAACATATTCTTTGAAAAGCCACTTAGAACTGCTGCTCTAGCAAGAATCCTAACTCAAGCATTAGTTACAAACATGGAGCATGGAGGAGAGGAGCAGAGAAGCTAACAATAGAAGAGTGTAAGTAAATATTGTTTGCGCATTGGGATTCTTGGCAAAGCAGCAGATCAGAGCAGCTTCTAAAAGAGCATAAACTTGGTAGTTAAAATAACACTTTTAGCATTGTTTATAGCATTAGATTTATGGCAGTGTGATAAAATGTTTTTGTATGTGACACTTTTCCCACTATTTCTACAATATATTTTATCATATGTGCTGGGCATATCCATATGCTCCCATTCACTAGATCGATCTATCTATTCATCTTGTGGTGTGAATAAGGCCATGTAATAAGAATGAAGTATGCCTAGCATTTGCAATGTGACACCCTGGTATAGTGCTGATTTGTCAGCTGTACGGTATGCCTGGTTCATTGGTGCCTGAATAGGGTTTAACTCTATCTATCTATATATCTATTATCTATCTAAAGAAAAGAAAACGAAAATCAGCACAGGCAGATAGCGTTCCTGTGTTCCCTGCCTCAAAGGCAATGACCAAGCCTCCATATACAGACAAGAAACGAAGGCAGCACACCATTTCAGGGTGAAAAAATGTGGCTATTTAATTGCCCAAAATGGTGACATTTTGGATCAGGATTGTGAGCCTTTCTCTTGATCCATGTCCAGCGTTCCTTACTACCAACTGTGCATGTATCAGCGCATCATCTATCTATCTAATTATGATCAAACCTTTTGAAATTCAAATTTACCACCTTTGACAAATTTTCCTGAACAATTTGATTTTCAAGCCAATTGAATGGGTGTAAAAAATAAAGAGAAAAAAAAATAGAGGAAGAGAGAATAGAGAGAGAGGTGGAAAGAGTAAAAAGGTGGGTGAGGGAGAGATTGAACCCAAGTTTTTGCATCGCAAAAACGAAAAGAAATGTGTGGATACTTGAATGCATCAATCAATTACACTCTGATGCCACATTTCGTATCTCTGTGTCGCTATCGATACAACTGATACAACTAAGGGCAGGTGCAGACAATAGTATTTTCTCTCATCCTAGAGAGTTTGGCCGATTATGTGAATCACATTCTGATCAGAGTTTTAACAGAGTGTGGTCATAATGTGATCCGATTCTCTTGGATGAGGAGAAAATGGAGATAAAAAATGCTCCACCTTCTCCATTCTGTCAGTCCATGGAAATCAGACTGTACTCAGATGTCATTCAAGTGCAGTCCTTTGTTTTCCATGAACTCATTGATCTGCATGGCCAACTGAGATCCGAATATTGGATCAAACTCAGGCTTTCTTTGAATATTTGCACAGACCAGCACTGTCAGAGAATGAAATTGGAAATGGGCACGGTCCTTTAGACTGACATTGGTCTAAGTGCGATCCAATGTTTTGTTGGATCGTGCTCGGATCAATAATATGGCCGTCTACTCGTTTTTCAGCTGTAGAGTCTCTTTCTGTCCCTATGCCAGAAGAGCTGTGCACTCTGACCTGCCAATTCCTACTCTGTAAATGCAGAAAATAGTGCTCATCTTTTATACAGGCCGTCTTAGTCTTCCATGATTGGATGTGCTACAGAATGTTATGGGATATCTGCAGGACAAATGGGAAGCTCCATCAGGTTAGCACAACCTTTTCATTAATATTTCTGTCTTTTTCCAGGTAAGACTCTATTGCACTTCTCTGCTCCCTGGCGCCTATACATATGTTGATTTTTGGCTGCATATTATTAATATTATTTCCTACCTCAGCCTGTAGCAAAACTTGGCATGCTTTTCAATTGACCCCAGCAATACCCCCAATGTAATTTATTACTTTGTTTACTCTGCTTTGGTCATATATATACATCTGGCTCTCTCCTAATTATCTGACCAAGATGAGCCCAGACCACTCCCCACTGATTCACACCTGAATGCACTTTGTTGCACATATATTGTATAGCATAAATCTGCTAAAACATCAGTCTGCCGTGTGCTTCTTGTAAGTGTGTATCATACAAGTGCGAAGCTCAGAATTAATCCAGAATTAAACCAGAAGGGAGCTGAAAGTAACTGGATAGTCACTGTAAACAGTGCTTCTGTTTGTTATCACTCTCACTCGTATAATCCTTTACTTTTTGCTAACCCCCTAATCCCTACACTTAGTAAGGAACTGTTCATCTCTTCTTCAATCCTCCTCATCCATCTCACCTCCTCCTCTGAACTGTTCCTCAACATACAATCCTCTGTCTTCAAACACAGACAGCCTCCTCATGCCTTCCCTGTTCCCACCTGCCAACAGTTTATCTGCTCCTCCTCACTGCCGGTGATATTTCTACAAATCCTGGTCCTCCTCACCACATTCCCACAGTAATTTCTACCTGCCATCCACGCTCTTTCATAGCTTTCTGTAACCTCTCTAACCTTATACCCATTCACCCAGCTAACTTTTCCCCAGTCCCTCTATCAGGAGTTCTATAGAATGCTCGCTCTGTTTGCAACAATATTTCCTACATTCATGAACTTTTCATTACTCACAAATAGTGTTGAGCGATACTGCTCGATATCTAAAAATATCGGATCGGAATGGTATCGCCGATATCACTAAATATCGGCGATATCCGATTCCGATACCAGAAGTCCCATGTAAGTCTATGGGAACAAAATATCGCAACTAAAAAAAACCTTTATTTCCTTGTAAACACTAAATATACACACATAGAATACATATATATATATATATATACATGTCATTGTGACATATATATACATATATGTATAGTTTATACACTTCTACATAGTAAAATATCCTCTGATTCAATTGCCGGGTAAAGCCGGCTTCAGTGAAAAGACAGAAGCACCCGACATGAAATGACACTTGGTGTACATAGGGTTAACCATGTCTTTTCATGTCGTTTGCAATCTGATTTGCACAAACAATTACATCAGTCTATGTGTGCAAAATTTCACACCTGTAGGGGTTAATTAAAGGTGTAAATTCGTTGTAAAAAAAACGGACTTTTTTGCTACGAATTTACACCTTTAATTAACCCCTACTGGTGTGAAATTTTGCACACATAGACTGATGTAATTGTTTGTGCAAATCAGATAGCAAAGGACATGAAAAGACATGGTTAACCCTATGTACACCAAGTGTCATTTCATGTCGGGTTCTGCATTTTCACAAAAGCCGTCAATTGAATTAGCAGCTATTATACTATGTAGAAGTGTATGAACTATAAATATAAATATATATATATATGTGTCACAAATTCAATGACATGTGTATATATATATATATATATATGAGGTGTAAAATTGTTTAAAAAAAATGCGTGGGCTCCCGCCCTATTTTCGCAACCAGACAGACAAAGCCAGCGAATGGGGGCAGATAATAATAGCCCAGAGAGGGACCATTATTTTTGGCCCCCCCTGGCTACTAACATCTGCCCCCAGACACCCCAGAAAAGACAAATCTATAATTAGATTCGTCCTTTCTGGCACTTTGCCCGTCTATTCCCATTGCCCTGTAGCGTGGCGAATGGGTTAATATGGGGTTAAAGCCACATTGCAATTGAAAGGTGACCTTAAGCCAGGTTAATAATTGAGAGCTGTCAATTAGACAACTATCAATTATTAATCCTATTGCATGAAATAAAAATAAAACACACACACTTTAATTAAAAATCATTTTAATGAAATAAAGACACATGTTTTTGACCATCTTTTATTTGACTGCAAAAACCATTTCCTGTAATAAAAATAAAATAAAAAAGCAAAATTATTCTTACCTATCCCATGCACAGTCAGGTCCCACGGTGTAATCCTTCAGAAAGAGTTAATGTTTACTGCAGGGACCGCAGCTAATGCTGCAGCCTCACAGTGAACCCCCAAATGAATGAGTTCCTCTCCTGACTGACAGGAGAGGAAGTGGAAAGCTTAATTGATTGCTTTCCACTTTCACTTCAGGTCAGCCAGGGACACAATCAGTGACGTCAGAGGGAACTGATTAACAAAAATAGGGGTTCCCTTCGAAAAAAAAATGGCGTGGGGTCCCCCCTATTTTTGTTAACCAGCCAGATGAAGCAGACCGCTGAGGCCTGGATTTTCAGGCTGTTAAGGAGCCAAGATCCATGGACCTTGCCAGCCTGATAATACCAGGCCACAGCAGTCTGCATATCTTGGCTGATTAACAAAAATAGGGGATCCCCTCGAAAAAAATTGGCGTGGGGTCCCCCCTATTTTTGTTAACCAGCCAGATGAAGCAGACCGCTGAGGCCTGGATTTTCAGGCTGTTAAGGAGCCAAGATCCATGGACCTTGCCAGCCTGATAATACCAGGCCACAGCAGTCTGCATATCTTGGCTGATTAACAAAAATAGGGGATCCCCTCGAAAAAAATTGGCGTGGGGTCCCCCCTATTTTTGTTAACCAGCCAGATGAAGCAGACCGCTGAGGCCTGGATTTTCAGGCTGTTAAGGAGCCAAGATCCATGGACCTTGCCAGCCTGATAATACCAGGCCACAGCAGTCTGCATATCTTGGCTGATTAACAAAAATAGGGGATCCCCTCAAAATAAATTGGCGTGGGGTCCCCCCTATTTTTCTTAACCAGCCAGATGAAGCAGACCGCTGAGGCCTGGATTTTCAGGCTGTTAAGGAGCCAAGATCCATGGACCTTGCCAGCCTGATAATACCAGGCCACAGCAGTCTGCATATCTTGGCTGATTAACAAAAATAGGGGATCCCCTCGAAAAAAATTGGTGTGGGGTCCCCCCTATTTTTGTTAACCAGCCAGATGAAGCAGACCGCTGAGGCCTGGTTTTTCAGGCTGGTAAGGATCCAATATCCATGGACCTTGCAAGCCTGATAATACCAGGCCACAGCAGTCTGCTTAGCTTGGCTGATTAACAAAAATAGGGATCCCCTCAAAAAAAATTGGCGTGGGGTCCCCCCTATTTTTGTTAACCAGCCAGATGAAGCAGACCGCTGAGGCCTGGATTTTCAGGCTGTTAAGGAGCCAAGATCCATGGACCTTGCCAGCCTGATAATACCAGGCCACAGCAGTCTGCTTAGCTTGGCTGGTTAACAAAAATAGGGGATCCCCTCGAAAAAAATTGGTGTGGGGTCCCCCCTATTTTTGTTAACCAGCCAGATGAAGCAGACCGCTGAGGCCTGGTTTTTCAGGCTGGTAAGGATCCAATATCCATGGACCTTGCAAGCCTGATAATACCAGGCCACAGCAGTCTGCTTAGCTTGGCTGGTTAACAAAATAGGGGATCCCCTCGAAAAAAAAACGGCGTAGGGGTCCCCCTATTTTTGTTAACCAGCCAAGTAAAATGCAGACTGCTGCGGCCTGGTATTAAAAGACTGTCAAGGCCCATGGATTTTGGCCCTCAACAGCCTGATAATACCAGGCTACAGCAGCCCCACATTTGGCGCATCAAAAGATGTGCCAATTGTGGCACTTTACCCGGCTCTTCCCACTGCCCTGTAGCGGTGGCAAGTGGGGTAATAAGGGATTAATGTCACCGTTGATTGCACGGTGACAATAAGCCCGGTTAATAATGGAGAGGTGTCAATAAGACACCGATCCATTATTAATCCCAAAGTTATTAAATGTATAAAAAAAAGACAAAGCAAGAAAAAAGTCTTTTAATGAAATAAAAAGACAACACAGTTTTCATTAATTTTATTATACTCTCATTCCTGCGACGCCATCAATCTCCTGTAAAAAAAGGAAAAAAACAAACCAACAGTATACCACCTGTCCGACGCAGTCCATAGTAACGACAGTCCCACGACGATCCAGCTCTGCTACATCGCAATGACAGGCAGAGCCTGTCATCGCAACGCAGCACAGCTGATTACCTGCTTCCCCGGCGGTGACGTCATCAGACTGACTGCTTTACGGCCGGGATTACCCAGCAGTCACTGCAGTTATCGCGAGAAACTGCATGTGACCGCCGGGGAAAGATGATGGCGGCCATGAAGCAGTCCAGCCCGTGACCGCCGGAGATCTTCTGCCAGGTAAGTGCCGCTGACTCCTGACAGACCCGACCGACGGACACTGACAGTGACAGTGACAATCCCGATTCCGGTATCGGATAAGACGAAAATATCGGAACTAAGTATCGAAAGGCCGATAGAGCTAATATCGGCCGATACCCGATACTTGCGGTATCGTATCGCTCAACACTACTCACAAACTTTCCTTCCTGGCCATCACCGAAACCAGGCTCACCTCCCTGACACAGCCTCTGCTGCTGCACTCTCGCATGGTGGATTCTACCTTTCCCACACATCCCGCCCCAGCAGCAAGCATGGTGGAGGAGTTGGTTTTCTCCTGTCAGATAACTGCTAACCAGTTTTGTGCACCACATTTTAAAAAAGACATCAACAAACTGGAGCAAGTTCAGAGAAGAGCCACCAGAATGGTGACCGGTCTGCAAACCATGTCCTATGAGGAACGGTTACAGGATTTGGGAATGTCTAGCTTGCAAAAAAGAAGACTGAGAGGAGACTTAATAGCTGTCTATAAATATCTCAAGGGCTGTCACATTGTAGAAGGATCATCTTTATTCTCATTTGCACAAGGAAAGACTAGAAGCAATGGGATGAAACTGAATGGGAGGAGACACAGATTAGATATTAGAAAAAAAATTTTGACAGTTAGAGTGATCAATGAGTGGAACAGGCTGCCACGAGAGGTGGTGAGTTCTCCTTCAATGGAAGTCTTCAAACAGAGGCTGGACAGACATCTGTCTGGGATGATTTAGTGAATCCTGCTTTGAGCAGGGGGTTGGACCAGATGACCCTGGAGGTCCCTTCCAACTCTACCATTCTATGATTATATGATTCTCCTTCACCCCAATCCCATTACCACCCTCTGTTACCCTCCCTTCCTTTGAGGTGAACTCTGTGCGCATCTATTCCTCAACCAACTCAAACTGGCTGTCATTTACCGCCCCCAGGGCCAGCCTCCACCTTCTTCGAGCACTTTAACACCAGGCTACTTCATTTATTTTCCGTTGACATACTATCTTCATGGGTGACATCAACATCCCCATTGACACTTCCCTCTCAGCTGCCACTAAACTTCAATCTCTCACTTCCTCCCTTTGGCCTCAATCAATGGTCTTCTGTAACCACTCACAAAGATGGCCACACATTGGACCTCATCTTCACCCTCCTTTGCTCTCTATCTAACCTAACTCACCTCTCCCTCTTTCTGACCACAACCTACTCACATTCTTTTCCATCTCCACTCCTTGCCCACATTCCCCACTCCACAAGCTCACACACTCTCGCAGAAATCTTAAACACCTCAATCTACACTCACTCTCTGAATCCCTCCTCCCTCTTACAGATATAAGTTCCCTTCACAATGCGGATGCCGCTGCCGCTCTATATAACACCACAATAGCTGTAGCTCTGTAATCAGTTGCCCCTCTCACTCATACCAAAGCTTGCAAAATCAACAGACAGCCCTGGCACACCAGCCCGACCAAAGAACTGAGATGAGCTACCAGGGTTGCTGAGCGGAGATGAAAAAAAATCACACTCCAACGAGCGCTTCACCGCATTGCAACAGTCTGACACTACTTTCAAGGCCACACTCACTGCAGCAAAACAACTTCTCATCTCTCATATCTTCCCTGTTTCACAACTCTAAACAGTTATTCAACACATTCAATTCTCTCCTCTGTCCCCCTGCATCCCCTGCCTCTTCACTCATCTCAGCGAAACACTTTGCCTCATTTTTCAAGCAGAAGATTGATAACATCAGAGATAGTTTTGGTCGACAATCCCCAGAGCCCTTCCTACTTACTGCTCAGCTCCTCCCCCAAAACCAACTTCTCCACTATTACAGAACATCGACGCTTCACTCTACTCTCAAGATCACATCTCACCACTTGTGCACTTGACCCAATTCCATCTCACTTAATTCCAAACCTCACCACAGTCTTCATCCCAACCCTAACCCATCTCTTCAACCTATCAAAAACAACTGATGTTTTCCCCTCAAGCTTTAAACATGCCTCAATCACGCTTAACTTCAAAAAGCCCTCTCTTGAATCATCCTCTGCATCTAGCTATCACCCCAAATCACTTCTCCCCTATGCCTCAAAACTACTGGAACAACACGTTCATCTTGAACTGTCCTCCCTCCTCTCTACGTGCTCCCTCTTCAACCGCTTTCAGTCTGGCTTCCGGCCGCATCACTCCACTGAAACTGCCCTAACTAAAGTCACCAATGACCTATTAACTGTCACACCAGGCTACACTATTCTATCCTCCTCCTCTTAGACCTGTTCTCTGCCTTTGACACAGTGGACCATTCCCTATTTCTACAGACCCTCTCATCTCTTGGCATCACTGACTTTGCCCTATCTTGGATCTCATCATACCTAACAGACCAGACATTCTGCATCTTCCACTCTCACACTACCTCCTCACCTCGCTCCCTATCTGTCGGAGTCCCGAAGGTTCAGTCCTAGAGCCTCTGCTCTTCTCCATCTACACCTTCAGCCTCAGGCAGCTCATAGAATCTCATGGCTTTCTGTATCACCTCTATGCTGATGACACACAATCGCATACAAGATTTCTCCCGCGCATCACCCTACTCCGGAACTTTCTACCCCAAAACATCAGACTCTTGCCTACCATGGAAACCTTCAAAAAGAACCTGAAGACCTACCTCTTCCGACAAGCCTTCAACCAGCAGTGACTACCGATCGACCAAGCCACTCCATGACCAACTCTACCCTCACCTACTGTATCCTCACCCATCCCTTGTAGATTGTGAGCCCTCACCGGCAGGGTCCTCTATCCTCCTGTACCAGTCGTAACTTGTATTGTTTAAGATTACTGTACTTGTTTTTATTATGTATACCCCTCCTCACATGTAAAGCGCCATGGAATAAATGGCGCTATAATGATAAATAATCATAATATTAATTTATATTATTTTAGCGCCATTTATTCCATGGTGCTTTACATGTTAAAAGTGTATGCATAATAAAAACGTACAATAATCTTGAACAAAATGAGTCAACGACTAGTACCAGTATCTTCCCAGCGAGTGCTCACAGTCTACAAGCTATGAGTGAGGATACAGTAGGTGAGGGTAGAGCTGGTCATACAGTGGTAACGACAGTTACTGCAGGTTGTAAGTTTGTTGGAAAAAGGAGATCTAAGGTTCCTTTCCATTCTGATATGTTGGGTAGGGCATTCCAGAGTGGGGAGGATGCACAAGAAAAATCTTGTATGCGATTGTGGAAAGAGGAGATAAGTGGTTAGTGGAGAATGTGATCTTGTGAGGATCGGAGGTTGCCTGCAGCTATTTACTGGGAGACAAAGTCACAGATCTGTGGAGGAGAAAGGTTGAGGATGGCTTTTTATGCCATAGTTAGGGTTTTGAACTGTAGTCAATGAGCAATGGTGAGCCAATGAAGGGATTGACAGAGGAGAGGCTGGGAATGAGTGTGGGGTATGTGGATTAGTCGGCAGTGGAGTTAGATTGGAAGGGTGCAAGAGTGTTAGCGGGAGACCACAAAGAAGGAAGTTTTAGTAGTCAAGGCCGAAGATGATGAGGGCATACACTAGTGTTCTTGCAGATTCTTTGATAAGGAATGTGTGGATCCAGGAAATATTTTGACCTCACTGGCGCAAGCACGTAACAGATTTGATACTAGTGCATGGCGGCCCAGCCATGCCACCCTTTTATAGTAACAGGTACAGGACCTGCCAGAAAAAGGACCAATGAGAAACTGTTCCAAAACACATGTAGTTTCAGGACCTTCCTGGCGGACCAATAGGAGCTGCTGCAGTACCTGAACATGGGACCCCTGATCTCCAATGAGAGATCTTACCCTGGGCATGCTCAGAAGGGGAAACGCAGGACTTCGTCCTAAAGACGTCTGCTCCAGCACTGGCTATAATAGAAGATCCAGGAGGGACAGCCGCAAGTCTCTGCACAGTATTGGAATGGGCAAGATGCTGGGACCGACGTCTCTGCTGAGCAGGCTCCACTGAGGCCAGAGACGGATGGGGGACCGCAGCGGGAATGGCTCGAGATTCCCCTTGTGCAGCATTGGGAACTCGAACCCTAACATACTGGCTAAAGAAATTAACAGCAGTACATGAACTCATGGCAAAGCAGATGAACCAACTGCTAGAAGAAGGCCACTACCCAGCTTGGCTAACACAAGGTAGAACAGTGCTGATCTTGAAGGATCCTCATAAAGAAACAGTTCCATCGAAATACTACCCGATAACCTGCCTTACAACAACATGGAAACTCCTGTCAGGCATCATAGCCACCAGTCTATAGAACCATATGAACCAGATCATGAATCCAGCTCAGATAGGCATTGGGATCGACACCAGAGGCTCTAAGCACCAGCTTCTCGTAGATAAATGCGCTGGATAGGATATTCAAGATGCAGACAATTCCGCGCTCCTCCAAAATCAGGCAAGGGAATCACAGAGTTCAGAAGAGTTGCATACTTTATTAAATCCTGTCAAACTACGCGTTTCATGGATGTTCTGTCCAATTCCTCAGGTACATAGCCAGGAAGTGGACAGGACGTCCATGAAACACGTAGTTTGATAGCATTTAATAAAGTATGCAACTCTTCTGAACTCTGTGATTCCCTTTCCTGATTTTGGAGGAGCACGGAATTGTCGGAATCTTGAATATCCTATCCAGAATTTCTTGAAGATCCTTCCCTGGTCCGGTGCCTCCTGCCGCCCTCCTATCCTACTTACTACATGTGTTGTGCATACTCACAACGTGTACAGTAAACTAATTGTTAATTTGGTAACTGCGCTATTGCGCCCCTCTCCCTATTATTTCAGTAGATAGATGCGGCATATACCAAGGTGATTCACTGTCCCCGTTGCTGTTCTGCATAGACTTGAACCCACTCAGTCAGAAAATTACAGAGTCTGGCTATGGATACAAGTTCAAGAGTTCATCAGCCACTTCCTCTACATGGATGGCATCAAGCTGTATGCGAAAAAAGATATTGATTCACTGATCCACCTGACAAGGATCTACACTGAAGACATCGGGATGTCCTTCGGACTGGAGAAGTGCGGTCGCTTGGTAATAAAGAGAGGCAATGTAGTCAAGACCAATGGAGTGGAATTGCCAGCAGGGCACATAGCAGATGTACAGACACGCTACAAGTATCTCGGCAACCGACAGGGATACAGTAACCATGATGTGGAGGCAAGGAAAGCAGCAACATCCAAATACCATCAAAGAGTAAGACAGGTTCCAAAGAGCCAGCCCAATGGGAAGAATAAAATCTGTGCCATCAATACATATACCCTGCCAATTATCTGCTGATGTGAAGATAAGAAAGCTCCTCACAATGCATGGAGGTCTCCACCCTTAGTCTAGCACCCAAAGATTGCATACCAACAGAAAGGAGGGTGGTCGAGGCTTGATAAGCATTAGCCACCATCACGGATGAAACAAGGAGTATCCAGGAATACATCAGCAGACTGGCGCCAAAGATGAGATGCTGAGAGAAACCCTAAGGCAGCAACAACAACAGATCTGGAAGGAAGATCAGGAACATGAAGCACCATGGCAAGAGAAGCATGGGATGTAACATTGACAGATGACGGAGGTAGCTGACATGGAGAAATCCTACCAATAGCTGGAGAAAGCTGGACTCCGAGAAAGCACAGAGGCACTAATCATAGTGGCACAAGAGCAAGCACTAAGTACCAGATCCATAGAAGCAGGAATATACTACACAAGACAAGACTCAAGCTGCAGACTATGCAAAGAAACCTCAGAAACCATCCAACACATAGTGTCAGGATGCAAAATTCAAGCAGGATCAGCATATACTAAACGTCACAAACAAGGGCTAAAATCCTGTGGGACTTCAAGATCCAGACCGATAAGCAGGTGTTGGCTAACCAACCAGACATTGTCATAGTAGACAAGGATCAGAAGACAGCAATGATAATAGATCTGGCAGTGCCAAGTGACAACAACATCAGAAAGAAGGAATATGTGAAGCTAGAGAAATACCAGGGCCTCAAAGGAGAACTGGAGAAGATGTGGAAGGTGAAGGCAACAGTGATTCTAGGAGGAGCACTGGTCGCAGTGAACCTTAAGTTGGAAGAATTGCTACAACAGATCCCAGGAGCAACATCTGAGCTCTTTGTCCAGTAAAGCGCAATGCTGGGAACAACCATGATCCTGTGCAGAACCCTCAAACTCCCAGGTCTCTGGTAGAGGACCTGAGAATGAGAAAGGACAACAAAGACCACCCCCAGTGGGGGGTGAGAAGGAAGTTTTTTTATATATAATGTAATAGATGAGACGCCTCCACGTCAACCACAGCATATTTCTTCTGCAGCAGCACACAGCAACTTCCAGAGTCAAGGGTTATCCAGATGCAGCATGCTTAAAGGACTCAGAAGAGTGAGAAAGACATTGACTTTGATGGATAGGTCTATTGGTACATTGAGTGAAATGAAGGAAAGATAAAGAATTCTGTTTTATCCATGTTACATTTTACAAATCTAGCAGAGAAGAAAGATGAAGTAGCTGACAGACATTGTGCAATTCTGGTTAATAAGGAGGTAATATTGTGACCAGTTAGTAAATTATGTGTGCCATCAGCATAGATTTGATACTGAAAGCAGTGGGACTCTATGAGCTGTCCCAGACCAAAGGTGGAAATGAAGAAGATCAGGAGTCCTAGAATTGAACTATTGGGGGACACCGACAGATAGGGGGTGAGATGAGATGGTGTGTGAGTGAGAGACTTTAAATGTCCAGTCTGTAAGGTGTGAGGAAAGCCAAAATAGGGCCAAGCTTGTGATGCCAAGAGATCAGAGAATCTATAGTAAGAGGGAATGGTCCACTGTGTCGAAGGCAGAGGACAGGTGAAGGAGAAGGACAAAGTAGTGTCACTTGAATTTGGCAGGTAGTAGGTCATTGGTGACTTTAGTCAGGGCAATTTCAGTGTAATGATGTGGTCAGAAGCCAAATTGTAAGCGGTTGAAGAGGGAGTGGTAGTAGAAGTGGGAGGTTAGTGCAAAATGGATTTCTTGTTCCAGTTGTTTTGAGGCACATGAGAGAAGTGATACGGGGAGATAGTCAGACAGAGAAGAGGGATCAAGAGAGGGCTTTTTGTGGATGGGTGTGATCGAGGCATGTTTGAAGAAAGAGGGGAAGATACCAGTTGTTGGTGACAGATTGAAGACATGGGTTAGGGTTGGGATTAAGACTGTGGTGAGTTTTTGGATGAGTTGGGATGAGATCAGGTCAAGTACACAAGTGGTGAGATGTGATCTGGAGAATAAAGAGGAAAATTGATCTTCCATAATGGTGGAGAAGCTGGTTTGAGGAGTAGGGCTGAGTACTTATTAGCAGGTGATTTGGAGACTTTAGGCAAAAGCTTTGTCTGATGTTATCAATCTTCTGCTTGAAAAAAGAGGTAAAGTATTCAGCTGAGATGAAGAGAGAGGGATGGTTTATTTGAGGATGGAGGAGACAATTGAAAGTATTGAAGAGCTGTTTAGGGATGTGAGACAGGAAGGATATGAGAGATGAGAAGTATGTTTGTTTTCCTGCAGTGAGTGTGGATTTAAAAGTAGTAAAATACTGTTTGAATGTGATGAAGTGCTGTTTGGAATGGAATCTTTTCCATCTCAGCTACCCTGGAAGCCCGTCTCAGTTCTTTAGTTAGGCTGGAATGCCAAGGCTGCCTGATGATTGTACAAGCTTTGGTATGTCTGAGGGGATCAACTGATTTGAGAGCTGCAGTTATTGTGGTGTTATATAAAGTGGTAACAGCATCTTCATTGTATAAGGAACTTATATTTGCAAGAGGGAGAATGGATTCAGAGAGTGAGTGTAGATCAAGGTGTTTGAGATTTCTGCAAGAGTGTGCAAGTTTGTGAAGTGGAGATTGTGCACCTAGAGCGGAAAGGGAATGGTATGCAAGTAGGTCGTGGTCAGAAAGAAGGAGAGGTGAGTTATAGAGGTTAGATAGGAAACAGAGATGCGGGAAAACGAGGTCCAGTGTGTGGCCCTCTTTGTGAGTGGCTGCGGAAGAACATTGAGCGAGGCTGAAGGAGGAAGTGAGAGATAAAAGCTTACAGACAGCTGAGTGGGATTTGCCAATGGAGATGTTGAAATCACCGATGATGATAGTGAGGATGACAATGGAAAGGAAGTGACCTAACCAGGTAGTGAAGTGATTGAAGTAGGAGGTGGCTGGTCTTGGGAGTTCAAGAGGTAGTAGATGTGCATATAATGCAAGTTAAAAGTAGGGAGAGTAGAGGAAAGTTGCGGTGGAATTTTTATGAAAGAGTAGTTATCTGACAGAAGAAAACCAACTCTATCATGCTTGCCGCTGGGATAGGAGTGTGGGAAAAGTGGAATCCACTATAAGCGCACCTGGAAAGGCTGTGTCAGAGGTAGTGAGCTAGTTTTCTGTATTGCAGAAAAACGAAAGTTTGTTAGTAATGAAAAGATCATGGATGTAGGAAAGTTTGTTGCAGACAGAGCGAGAGCACGATAGATTTCTTGTTAAAGGGACTGGGGAAGCGGGGGCTGGGCGAATGGCTATAGGGTTAGAAAAGTTTTGAAATCTGTGATCAATCAATGGAGGGAGAGATGACCAGTTCATTACTAGGTGTAGGGATTAGGGGGATTAGTAGGAAGTGGAGGACTATAGGGGTGATAGTGTAAAGAAACATTCTGTACTATGACTATGATTCCAGTTACTTTAATTCCATTTCTTGTCTAATTCTTAGCAGTACACTCAAGTGCTGCACTTAAGTGATGCTCAGCAGACTACCAATATTGAATCGCGAACTGTTTGACTCTAATTAGATTAGCCGCTGGATACAAAAGAAGAGAGTTAAACTGCATATCAAGGGGTCTGAAAATTAATGAAGGAACGAAGATTGCCTTTAGTGCAATTTTATTAGAGATGACCACTAAAGTATATAAAAGAAATTATTTCCATGTCACTGGTGTCTAAAGCCTTTAAAGATTAACTAAACTTTTTATCAGCTTTGTCAGTATTATGATTTTTTTAATATGCTCCATTATTTTATTTTTCTTTGCGTATGAAAGGCTCACCAGGAATCTCAGGATCAGCACAATGGATGAAGTGTGATCCAGCAGGAATGAATTCAACAACAAACACTGAACACAAGGAGCCAGATGGTGGATCACACCTAACATAGGACTAGGAGTATAAATCCTAAAACACAGGTGTGTGTGTCAATGGAACTTAAATAGGTTTAGGTAGATGATGTAATTGCTCCACACCGGGCAACCTGCAAAACCCATTGTGGAGCACAACAGAGGGCAGCAGCCTCAGTGGAAGGGAGTGGAGACAGGCATACCCGGGACAGCTATGAAATATAAGATATATTACCGATTTTCATGTGACTATTCATTTATGAAATCAAACTTATTACAACAGTTACTCTTTCCATTTCCTGTAATCAGTAACAGCCCCAGCTACCATGTGCCATTTATAATACTACAAAATTTACACTAATGACATCTTAGCAAGCCATATAGCCCCACAACTAGACAGTTTTCCTACAGTCCTATATATACAATAAAATTGAATTGTGTTTTCAAGATGAATTATCACAGGCGACAAGCTCAGCTCTATCACACATGTAACACTACGTATTTTAGTACCTCTCGTTGTTTCACCAAGAACGAGTCGATAAGATTCCTCTGGTCATTTACATCCAGTTGTTCCCTCTGGTTGATGAAGGTCTCTCGAGTGAATGCGTGCATTTCATTTACATTCCTGAGCACCTTTTCTGACACACTCGTAAACCAGCGCATCACAGATGGATATGTGTTATAAAGCTGCACAGAAAAAATAGATGACCTTTATATTTCTATTTCTAACCAGGTATATTCCTAAATCTGTTATCCAAAGCACAAAAGTTCCAGTTATACGCAGGATAGCTGCAATTGTTTTTTTTCACTTGAAAAAGACGCTAGTCCAGCCCTGAAATTCATTGTGCAAATACAAACCTTCTACTCATCTGGATATATGGATCCTAAGGATTAGTAATGAGCGAGCACTAAAATGCTCCAGTGCTCGTTGCTCAGGTCGAGCAAATTGGAATGCTCAGGTGCTCGACCCGAGTAACGAGCCCAATGTAAGTCTATGGGAAACCTGAGCTTTAGACGCGACCCCCCAAGATCTTTTTAGGGTATCAAAACGTTGGAAATCTATGGAAACAGTGCTCAAATGACATGAAAACATCATGGGGTAGATCCCTGGAAGCATTTCTGACTCCCAAGTCAATGCTGTAAACAATGTTGTCAGAGTCTTACACCATTTTCACAGACGCACACTAAAACATACAAGAACAAAACCAAAATGGATTTTCCTGGTAAATATGTTAAGGAATATCCTTCCCAGGGTAATGATTTTTATTCAAGGCAAAATAAATAACCCCAAATAAAAATGTTCCTCCACTACTTGGGCTTTGTACACACTTAGCATTTTTGATGCATTTTTCAAATTAACCATTGATTTTAACCAATTCAAATGCATTCACAGGGAAATGTCATTTTATCATTTTACAACCTTAGCTGGCCATGTGGTGTGTGACACATCATCAGACACATCATGTTTCATTTATGAAGGAGGGACTCTGAAAGTCACAAAGTCTATTTTTAATAGGGGCATCAGGCGGCATTAATCTTCTTAAAGGGCCATCAGCCGGCTATGCTTTGTTGTTCCCATTATTAAACAGTGGGTCTCCTATACTGTTATTGCCTATGCAGTGAGTGGATGGGCTGCCAAAAATTAGGATGCACCCCAATTCCCCTTTGACGAGATGTACAGGAGGGCCTCATGAAGAAATGTTGCCATTATAAGAAAGTGGGTTTCCCATAGTGCTTGTCTATGCATTGAATGCAAGACCTGCCTTTCTCCAAAGTTACACGCACCCCAATAACACTTGGAACAGATGTCCTGGATGGCCACATGAAACCAAATTTCCCATTATTCTGAATTTTGTACTCCCATACAGTTTGCCCATGAAGTGAATGCAAGGCTCGCCTTGCCACAAAGTTGCACGCACCCCAATAACCCTTTGTACCGACATCCACGATGTCTACATTCAACCAAACTTCCCATTATTTTTCATTCGGTACTGGCACACTCTTTGCCTATGCATCAAATGAAAGGCCTGCCCTGCACCAATGTTACACGCACCCCAATAACCCTTTCAACCAATGTCCTGGATGGCTGCATGAAACCAAATTTGCCATTATTCTTCGTTAGGTACTGCCATACTGTTTGCCTATGCATCGAATGCTAGGCCTGCCCTGCCCCATTGTTCCACGTAGCACAATAACACTTTGAACCAGCATACTGGATGGCCACATGAAATCAAAGTTCCCATTATTCTTTGTTTGGTACTGCCACATTGTTTGTCTATGCATTGAAGGCAAGGCCCGATATAGCCTCAAAGTTACACACACCCCAATAACCCTTTGAACTGACGTAGTGGATGGCCACCTGAAACCAAAGTTCCCATTATGCTTATTTTTTTGACTCCTGTACAGTTTGCCCATGAAGTGAATGCAAGGCCTGCCCTGCCACAGACTTACACGAACCCCAATAACCCTTACAACCGATGTACTGCATGGCCACATGAAACCAAAGTTCCCATTTTTTTCATTTGGTACTGCCATACTGGTAGCCTATGCATTGAATGCAAGGCCTTCCTTGCCCCAAAGTTACACACACCCAATAAATCTTGGAACAGACTACAGGATGTCTACCTGAAACCAAAATGTCCATTATTTTTCATTTGGTACTGCCATACTGTTTGCCTATGCATCGAATGCAAAGCCTTCCCTGCCACAAAGTTACACGAACACCAATAATCCTTCAAACTGACTTAGTGGATGGCCACATGAAACCAAGCTTCCCATTATTAGGAAGTTGGTGCTACCATACTATTTGACTATGGTGAATTGCAGTGGTGAGGCTAAAGAACACCTGTCAGTGAAGAATTGCAGTGTTGAGGCTGAATAAACTGCAGTGGAGAATTTTATTGTTGAAGCTGAAAAACCTGCAGAATTACAGTACTGAAGCAGCTGACCAACCATTTCCCATTATTATGAACAGGATCTCCCATACTGTTTAGCTATGCAGTGAATGCAAAGCCTGCCCCAAATTTGCAGGCACCTCAATCCCCCTTGGAAGAAAAGTGGAGGAGGGCCTAAAAAAAAATTCCCATTACAAAGGAGCGGGTCTCCTATCCATATAATTTCCCCCAGGGGTGTACACATCAGCATACTTTGTAAATGTTTTTTTTTTTGACGGGCATCATAAACACCCATGAAAACAATAACATGGTTTCCTACACAGTTGCTGCTGAGAAGGTAGAGGTTTTTAGCAGAAATATGGCTGATGAGTCATTGGATGAAATGATCAGGAAAATGAGCATGGTGACGGCAGGAATGGGAACATACAGGATTCATAACAGGGGGCTATGGGAGGAATGAGATCCAGGATCCAGCCTACAATGATTAGTCATTTACCCACCACCAACTACCAGAATGCATTTGATACATGTGAGACGATAGATGTAACATATGCGCGTCTGAAGATCGACATAAAAGATGCCCATGAGAAATTGGTTGCCCAAGATGCACGTGTCCTTATAAAGGGTAAAGTGCAAGATGCTCGTGAGATGCTTATAGAGGAGTGCACCGGCCGTAACGATCAACTCATCCGGAGCACAAGGTTCTTCATCTTCACCCATACATATTAGCAATAGCAGGTGAGACCAAGACTCATGGTAGAATAAACACAAATTATATCAAATCACCATGTGTCTCAATAGATTAATGCCAATCATCATATCAACATATGAAGCTACCTCAAAAAAGATGATATAAGGCCGATATTTATCAAATAATTATCAATAAATTTTATTTATGAAACAATTAAAATACATATCTCAAAAAAATGAAGGGAATAGGAATACACACAGATACATAGTCACATTAAGATGACGCAATCATCAAGAATCATGCATATTAGCGATAAATAATGTATGCCCAAATTTAATGGCAGTCACATGGGGCCCCTTGAGAAAGGAGAGGTCCGAAACGCGCGTCAGGGCGGACACGCTCATCTTGGTGAGGTGCATATTGTAGCGCTCTGCAGGCCACATAGAGGTAATTATGCAGCTCCATACTTGGTATTATTTATTGCAATGTTTGTGGCAGTAGGTGCAGGGATGTGAATGTGAGCGTTTTAACAGCGCATGTTGCAGCAGTGACAATGTGTCATTTGATGTTAGATAATTCTATTGGGGATTGTATTTTGGCATTATAGCCTGCATTGAGACACAGTATATGTTTTTCTCCCCTGTAATTAACTGCAACATGTGACTGCCATTAAATTTGGGCATACATTTTTTATCGCTAATATGCATGAATCTTGATGATTGCGTCATCTTAATGTGACTGTCTCTGTGTGTATTCCTATTCCCTTCATTTTTTTGAGATATGTATTTTAAATGTTTCATAAATACAATTTATTGGTAATTGTTTTATAAATATCGGCCTTATATAATCTTTTTTGAGGTAGTTTACCCATACATATTACCAAGGCCATCCAAATTTCACAGCCGAAAAGTATTTTTTCAGGTGTTGCAAACACTGTTAAAGGAATGGCAATAAATGTAGGCAACCACGAACCGGGAAACAACAGATTTCCTCTTTACAAGATATGAACGATTTTGGCATTGATGACGACTTGGAACTTTCCCACATGCCCACCAAGAAAATGAAGATAACAACTGCCAACACTGCGCAAAAAAGGCCGGGAATATCTGGAAATTCATTTTCTCTTGGGAAATTTTTACCTCTTACTAAAGTGGTACAGAATGATGCATACACAGCTCCCATGTCTACTCAGCACGAGACTTTGATACCTTTATTGCACACAAAGGCGTTAACCAATGTGTCATGGATAGTTGTCACAAAGTAGGACAGTTCATCGGTAGGGCGCACTCCAAAAGAGTCTGTCTTTAGACCTTTAGAAGGCACAAAAATGACCATTAATAATTTGCATCCAAGAGTCACAGAGGAAGATATCGTGAAGCTTTTCTGTGTATGCGGTGCCTTTAAGCACACCTGCTGGTTGAGTTCCGGAGTTGCAGAGGTTGTGTTTATAAGAAAGGAAGATGCAGTTTGTGCCTACAGCAAATACAACAGATACATAGATGGACCACAAATGAAATGCAATCTCCCTTTGAATGGTAGTGTGATAACATCAGACCAGCCCATACTTCTAGAATTAATTGACACCCCATTAAAGAATGAAGGTGAATCTAGAAGAAACACAACCTTCCTCCTCCTCCAGTGATGCTTAAAATCCTCCAGCTGAAGTTGATCCTGATACTATCTTAAAAGCACTCTTTAAATCCTCAGGGTCATCAGCAGTCATCCAACCACCTGCATTTAAGATTAAGCTCTGATGACACCAACACAAATTGGAGACTGTAATAATAGAGATTCATAATTCACATATGGGCCCAGAGACTCCTTTAAAAAAACCTTCATTTTTCTTCTTGGTTTTTGTTTAGCACCGATGATCACCAGCAGGTAGTTGTTGTTTGAAGGAGTCTGGCATCAAACATTGGAAAATTAATCCTGTTCCCAGTATTGTAGTACAGTTCACCTTCGTTGTGGGGCAGTTGCGTTATTGCATTCAGAATTTCCATTTTCCCAAGCTCAAGTATTCTGATGCAGCACGATTATGGTTATACTGTTTTGTCAAGGGAGGCTAAATAAATGTTGAATAACTTGTTTAAATTTCTTCAATAACCTGTTTCTACTTGAAAGATAATCTTTGTTGTTTTGCAGTTTTAATATCTGGAAATGGGGGGGAATAACTAAGTGTCCACCAACTGTGTTCTATACAAATAATTTTTTTATGCCTAATTAATGATTCACAATGTAAAAATGCCAGCGAGAACTGTTCAATTATAGGCAATACTTATTGCCATGTGGCTGAAGCATGTTGTGATCTCTGTGATCTGAATACAGAAAAATGCTGAAGGGAAATAGATCATGCTAATAGTGATCTAAATACTGAAATGTGTACAGAGGAATGCTAGTAGGACACAGATTGCGGTTTTCCATTAACTTCATCTGCGTTTAAAATTTTTTATTTAATACTGGCAATTAAAACAAAAATAACTCTAGAGTTGGCAGGGCGCAGTGCCATACCACGACTATGTATTTGCTCTTCCTGTACAACCTTATATTTTTTTTAAATTCATATTTATTTGGAGTCCTCATTGGGAGGGGGAGACAAGAAATGATAAGCAAACTCTGCAGAGACCAAAAACACCCCTTTCAAACAATAAAGTGGCTGTTGCATCACAGACCATGGTCACTATGGTGATCTATTGGTGTTGGATGGAGAGGATGAGGAAAAGGAGGAGGACGACAACAGCAAATAGGCGAAATCAGGAAGTAACAGTTATTATTAAGGTTCAAGGAAGACTTTAAGTCCATCTAGTTAAACCCATATCCTATCCTAACCTGCCCTAACATGTTGATCAAGAGGAAGGCAAAAAAAAAAAACATGTGGCAAACAGTAAGCTTTACATTGGGGAAAAATATTCCTTCCCGACTCCACATACGGCAATAAGACTAGCTCCCTGGATCAACGCAATATGAAGGAACTAGTGTATATAACCTGTAATATTATGCTCTCAGGTGCAGGCTCAACCAGACCCCAAGATATCTTTCCCTGACAGGTTTTCTGGAGGGAAAGAGAAACTTTTGGTTTTTCAGGAGGCCTGCAAGTTGTACTTCAAGCTCCGCCCTCGTTCAGTAGGGAGTGAGGAACAATGGGTGGGAATCATCATATCTCCTCTTAAGGGTGATCTCCAATCCTGGGCCTTATCCCTGCTGGCCGATTCACCATCTCTATGGCCAGTGAACGAGTTTTTCGTAGATTTGGCACTGGTGTATGGAGATCCCGATGGCGTCTCCCTGGTGGAATCCCAACTTTGTAAGATCAAGCAGGGGGGCCGGCTCGCTGAGGAGTACTGCTCAGAGTTCAGGAGATGGGCCACTGGCACGCGGTGGAATGACCCTGCCTTTAGGAGTCATTTTATGCAGGGTCTGTCTCCAAGGTTGTAGGATACTCTGGTGCAGTACGCCGCACCCAGGTCATTGGACGCCGCCATGTCCTTTGCCATCTGGGTGCATAGATGCTTGAGGGAAAGACATACACCAAATGAGCCCCCTGTAGTCCTTGTTAGGGAAGACTATGCACTGGTGCAGACGGACGAGCCCATGCAGGTGGGAGGAGTTGGTTCCCAAATGGTGTTTCCTGTGGTTTATTGTGGTGTGGGGGCATGTTTTTACTGTGGGAAGACAGGTAATTTCATTGGTGTCTGCCCAGCTTGCGCCAAAATATCTGTACCATCTAAGAAGCCGCATCCCCCTGGTCATGTGGAGGGAGGAAACCTGGGAGTGTATATTTCCTCCATATCTTCCCCTCAGTGTACCTTGTCTGCTGAAGTAGTGGTTGGTGGGGTAACTGAGGGTATACCGGTACTTGTGGACAGTGGAGCAGGTGTCAATCTGGTGGTGGATGCTCACTTTGTCCAGACTCATTGCCTGAGGTGTAGGACGCTAGCCAAACCCTTAAGCATCCAGACCATTGACTCTGTCACACTTAGCCAGTGGAGGTTGACCCAAGTCGTGGATGATATACATCTGCTTATAGGGACTCATCATGAAGAGTCCCTGTCATGCTACATTATGGGGGAATGCCATCACCCATCATTTTAAGCCTCCCCTGGTTGAAAAGACACAACCCGGTCATAGATTGGCGGTCCAGGGAAGTCGTTAGCTGGAATCAGTTGTGTGAGGGCTGCTGCCCGAGGGCTACTGTCTCTGCCGTATTTCTAAAACCATCCCCTTCTTCTTCAGTGGGGGCAGCAGAGGTGCTACTAGGAAGTAGAGGCAAGTCTCAACCCTCACTACAAGCTAATCCTGAGTGTCAGAGTCCTGTTTGGAGGAGGGGTCAGAGGAGGGTGGTGGTTCCTTCGGAGCATTGTGGGGGGTGTGAGTGTGATGACACAGGGGGACACCTCTGTTCTGTAAAGCATTCACCATCTTGTGGCAAACGTGTGCGTGGCAACAAACGTTCAGGTCCGGACCTGTGTGTGAATGAGTATGCATGGGTGTCCACCAAAAATATCCGGTGGAAGTGTGCTGCTGGGGCTTGGAATTCTCGGGTGATAGGGCCGTATGGGGTGTCGGCCATTCTCGGCCTGGGGACTTACCAGCTGGAGTTACCCCCAGTAATGCCAGTACATAACTCATTCCCCAGGTCAGCTCTCTGGAGATTTGTGGCACCTCCGGAGCATACGTTATTGTCACGTCCATTTCTGCAATTGCCATAAACAAGAAGTTCAGGTGACTGCTGAGGTGAAATCTCGTGGATCAAGGCATCCTCATCGTAGGTTGTTTTCTGGTGAGGTGCGGTGTTGAGGGTCCAGATGCCCCTCATTGAAAGGGGGGGTACTGTCAAGATCCATTTTTGACCTGTGGCAGATTTGGCTTTTCTTATTAAAACTTTTTTCCTTTCAGGCCATCGGGGTTAATGTCAGTTTTTCCCCTGTGGTCGCTGGTGTAATTACATTGCTGCTTAGTTTACTGATGCAGGTGGTGACCACTCCCACCTTCCTTTAAAAGGTCACCTGATGCATCAGCTGACTGTTGGAGAAATGTAGGAGGTTGCTGTGTGCAGTGGTGCTTCAGCTGAATGCTGTGATCTGGTGCCTTGCTCTGCTGTGCGGTGCTTTGCAGCAGAGAAAGCTAAGTGTTGTTTTCTGTTTCCTATTCCCTCTGGTGTTTTTCTAACCTTACCTTGTGCTGTCTTAGTGCAGCGGTGGGACCAGTGTCTTCACTTGCCAATTCCCTAATTAGGGATAGAAGCAGGGGGAGTGAGTGCTTAGGTATCCTGCTCGGCGACGGGTTGAAAGAACCTGTACAGTGACGTTAGTAAGGTCAGGGCTAGAGTTGAGCGAATAGGTCGGTCAGATTAAAAAATCGCCGACTTTCGCCAAAGTCAGGTTTCGCCGAGCAAAACCCGACCATAGCGTGAGGTCGGCCATGCGGTCATTGACCCAAGCGCCAAAGTCGGTTTTCCCATAACACTTGCAGGCGTCTTTTCTCAGCCAATGAGCAAGGATGTACACTGTGGGAAACGAGATGACATAGGCAGCGGCTACCACCATCTTAGAGAAGGGCATTGCAGTGATTGGCTTGCTTGGCTGTAGATATAGTATATCTTGACTTCAGCAAAGCATTTGACAAAGTATCTCACACAATCCTTATTGAAAAAATGACTAAGTATGGAATGGACAAGGCAACTGTTAGGTGGATTCATAACTGGCTTAGTGATCGGACCCAAAGAGTGGTCGCAAATGGCTGCACATCCAGTTGGAAGAATGTCTCAAGTGGGGTACCACGAGGCTCTGTTTTTATGCCCTGTATTGTTCAACATCTTTATCAATGATTTGGATGAAGGAATTTAGGGTAAACTGATCAAATTTGCTGATGACACAAAGCTAGGAGGGGTAGCTAATACTAGAGAAGAGAGAGAGAGGATTCAAAAATATATAAATAAACTTGAGCAGTGGGAAGCAACTAACATAATGGATTTTAACAGGGAAAAATGCAAAGTACTACATCTGGGCAATAAAAATGAAAAAAACATATACAAAATGGGAGGAATAGGGCTAAGTAACAGCACATGTGAAAAAGACTTGGGTATACTAATTGATGACAGACTGAACATGAGTCAACAGTGTGATGCAGCAGCAAAAAAGGCAAATGCAATTCTAGGATGTATCAACAGAAGCATACAGTCTAGATCACGTGAGGTCATTATTGCCCTCTACTCCTCTTTGGTCAGACCTCATCTGGAATACTGTATCCAGTTTTGGGCACCACATTTTAAAAAAGACATCAACAAACTGGAGCAAGTTCAGAGAAGAGCCACCAGAATGGTGACCGGTCTGCAAACCATGTCCTATGAGGAACGGTTGTAGGATTTGGGAATGTTTAGCTTGCAAAAAAGAAGACTGAGAGGAGACTTAATAGCTGTCTACAAATATCTCAAGGGCTGTCACATTGTAGAAGGATCATCTTTATTCTCATTTGCACAAGGAAAGACTAGAAGCAATGGGATGAAACTGAATGGGAGGAGACACAGATCAGATATTAGAAAAAACTTTTTGACAGTTAGGGTGATCAATGAGTGGAACAGGCTGCCACAAGAGGTGGTGAGTTCTCCTTCAATGGAAGTCTTCAAACAGAGGCTGGACAGACATCTCTCTGGGATGATTTAGAGAATCCAGCTTTGAGCAGGGGTTGGACCAGATGGCCCAGGAGGTCCCTTCCAACTCACCATTCTATGATTCTATTATTCTTTGTGTGGCGTCACAATGGCTATAAAAGCCCTGACCACCGACCGCCATTTTACTTCTGCCAATCTTCGCGTAGGGAGAGGTTTCAGACGCTGTTTATCAGTAGGGAGAGAGTTAGGCAGGAAAAAAAAAGTTATTCTGTGCTTGTGCAGATAGCGATTGTGCTGTACAGTTAGTGTGCAGTGACAGAGGAGGATTTTATTGTGTGCAGCAGCACTGGGTATTAGGCTGCATGCCAGTGACAGGGGAGGATTTTCTTGTGTGCAGCAGCAGAGCTGGTTAATAGGCTGCCTGCTAGCTGTATTGATGTGTGTACACTGCTGTGCAGACTGCTTTTTACACAGCACTAATACTTTAATTCTTTTTTCTGCACAGTTACCGAGCGTTCATTTTTTCCCACACCGTATAGAGCTGTACGCTCCTCACACACTACCGCGTACCGGCTGGTATCACGGACAAATACATGCTGACTATCTGTGTGTGACTCAGGAAATATATACAGAGATTTACAATTACCCCTAGACTGTGTACAGCTGTACGCTTGTGATACAGTACCCTTTTTCTGCTTTTTATATTCTGGTCTAATCCACACTGAGCCTGTGAATGTCTGTGTGTTACTCCGGAAATATATACGGAGATTTAAAATCACCCCAACACTGTATACAGCTGTACGCTTGTGCTACAGTACCCTTTTTCTGCTTTTATATCTGGTCTAATCCATACTGAGCTTGTGAGATTCTGTGTCTGACTCTGGAAATATATACGGAGATTTACAATTAACCCAAGACTGTATACAGCTGTATGCTTCTGATACATTACCCTTTTTCTGCTTTTTATATTCTGGTGTAATCCATACTGAGCCTGTGAGAGTCTGTGTCTGACTCCGGAAACATATACGGAGATTTACAATTATCCCTAGACTGTATACAGCTGTACGCTTCTGATACATTACCCTTTTTCTGCTTTTTATATTCTGGTCTAATCCATACTGAGCCTGTGAGCGTCTGTGTGTTACTCCTGAAATATATAAGGAGATTTAAAATTACCCCAACACTGTATACGCCAGGTATCTTCTGATACATTACCCTTTTTCTGCTTTTTATATTCTGGTGTAATCCATACTGAGCCTGTGAGAATCATAGAATCATAGAATCATAGAGTCTCAGTCTGACTCTGGAAATATATACGGAGATTTACAATTAACCCAAGACTGTATACAGCTGTACGCTTCTGATACATTACCCTTTTTCTGCTTTTTATATTCTAGTGTAATCCATACTGAGCCTGTGAGAGTCTGTGTCTGACTCAGGAAATATATACAGAGATTTACAATTATCCCTAGACTGTGTACAGCTGTGCGCTTCTGATACATTACCCATTTTCTGCTTTTTATATTCTGGTTTAATCCATACTGAGCCTCTGAGCGTCTGTGTGTTACTCTCGAAATATAGACAGAGATTTAGAATTTTCCCCTTCACCGTATACACCCGAACGCTTCTGATACAGTACCATATATCTGCTGGCATTTTGGGTAAATTTTTCCAAACATGAGGAAGTATGGTGGAAGAGGCCGCAAACGTGGCCGTGGGGGGCCAGCTGGTACTGATGTGGTGGTGGTGCATCTGCTGGTAGTGCCAAAAGCACAATAACACCTAAGGCAGGAGGTGTTGAGCCTGCTTCATCGTCTGGCTCCAGAAGGCCTGGAAGGCTCCCTTTTCTGGGAGTAGGTAAACCGCTTTTAAAGCCAGAGCATCAGGAACAGGTTTTGTCTAACATTGCTGAAACAACCTCCAGCTCTCTCGCCTCCTCTTCTGAAGTTTCAAAAAGTGCAAGCACCAGTGCAGGCTCCAGGTCAGGAACAACACCTTTCCTTGTGTCCTTCACCCCCACCAAAAGTGAAGGATGTGGCAGGCCACACCTCAGATTACCAATGAAGCTCTTTTCACATACCATGCCTGGGTTACCAAGTCAAATCCTGAATTCCCCAGTCCAACATGAATCTGATATGGATTGCACTGATACACAGCCACTGCTAGATGATTTTGCTGGTACATTCACCCAGAGTACTACATTGCCCTCACAGTCTACTGAGCCAGAATCTGACCCTGATGAAACTCAGGTGCCCCTTCCCGCATACTATACCATCTTACACGGTGATACAGTGGAAGGTGCAGATGAAATTGAAGAGGAGGTGATGGATGACCCAGTTGTTGACCCGGATTGGCATCCATTGGGGGAAGAGGGTGCCACTGGCAATAGCTCAGAAGAGGAGAAGGATCCGCAGCAGGCATCGACATCGCAGCAGCCGTTATCTGGCAGGCCCGTAGCAGTCAAAAAATGTGTTAAAAAAACAAAAAGAGTTGAAGGACAGCTTGGCCAGATGGTCAAAATAGCACAGCGTGCAAGCCCTGAAAATTTATACCATAGTAGGAAGAGTGCAGTGTGGCACTTTTTTTTCCAAAATCCTATTGATGAGGCAAAGGTTATCTGTAAGAAGTGCAGAAGGACCTTTAGCTGAGGGAAAAATCTCCGAAATTTGAATACTAGTTGCATGCTTAGACATTAAATCAACATGCACTTGCAAGCGTGGACGGACTACAAAACCTCAGGCAGCACATGTGCACCTGCTCCGACTGAAGTTAGCCAGCAACGCTCCATCGCTTCCCCCACTGTAAGCCCACCGGTTAGCACACCACCAGCAAGAAATGTTGAGGTGTCGTTGCAAGGCCAAAGCAGTCAGGGAATCACAATGTTTTTGCAACGAAAGACTGAATCTAGGCCGTCACTAACACCACCACCACCATCACCATCACCAACCCCTTCTCATTCCGTCATGTCCACTGCTAGTTCACCCATATGCAGCTCTCAAGTCCAGCTCACCCTAGCAGACACTCTGAGTAGGACAAGAAAGTACTCATCCTCTCATCCGCGTACACTGGCTTTGAATGCCTATATTGCCAAACTGATCTCATTAGAGATGATGCCCTTCTGTTTGGTTGAAAGCGCAGCGTTCAGACAGCTCATGGCCTACGCTGTCCCACGCTCTGACCTAACCAGTCGGCACTTCTTTTCTAGAAAAGCCATCCCTGCCCTTCAACTACATGTGAAAGACCGCATTGTCCATGCACTCAAACAATCAGTGAGTGGAAAGGTGCACCTCACAACACATGCATGGGCCAGTAGGCATGGCCAGGGCTGTTACGTGTCCATCACTGCGTACTGGGATAATGTGGAGGATGCATGGTCCACAGGGGACAGCGGCGGTGGGACAGTACTGCCTAGCCCACGGTATAGGCAACAGTTGGCTGTAGGCGTTTGAACCTCTTCCAGAAGCAAAAGCTCATCAACAGAGTGCAGTCGCATGAGCATTCCATTTGCAGCTACCAGTGTTGCACACGAGGTGTCCCACTATCGAACAGCTAGTGGTAAGCATTAGCAGGCTGTTTTAAAGATGATGTCTTTGGGCGACAACAGACACACCGCGGAGGTACTGGCCGACTACTTGCTGCGAGAAACTGAGTCATGGCTTGGCAGTCTACATCTTGCGCCAGGCAAGGTAATCAGTGATAACGGACATAATTTTGTGGCGGCCATAGCCCTGGCAAAACTCAGATACATTCCTTGCCTGGCTCACACCTTGAACCTGGTGGTGCAGTGCTTCCTAAATAATTATCTGGAGTTAACAGCCCTGCTCCATAATGTGCGAAGACTGTGCTCTCACATCCGTCGCTCGCCCGTAGACTCCAGTCGTATGCAGAGGCTGCAGCGATCGCTCCACCTCCCCAAGCACCGCCTAATCATAGACGTTGCAACAAGGTGGAACTCCACCATGCACATGGTTGAGAGGCTTTGCAAACAGAGGCAGGCTGTAATGCATTTGTGGGAGGATACATGGGCAGGCAGTTTGTGGGCAGACATGGAGTTGTCGGGTGCTCAGTGGTCAAAGCTGAAAGACCTCTGTAAAGTCCATCAGTGTTTTGAGGAATGCACACGGCTGGTAAGCGCAGATGACACCATCATAAGCATGAGCATCCCACTTATGCTTCTGCTCATGCAAACTTTGACGCACATTAAGGATCAGGCGTCTTCAGCGGAGGAGGAAGAGGAGGGGAAGGGGGAAAGCCTTGATGACAGTCAGCCATTGTCTGCTCAGGGAACTGTCCTAGAAAAGGTGGAGGAAGAGGAGGAGGAGGACGATGAGGGGGATGAGGGGGATGATTATTTTGGGGAGGAGGATGATTCTCAGGGGGAAAGAAAATGTTGGCTTGCCAAGGTCAGGTACAGGGTTTGTGCGTCACTGGAGGGATGTGGATTTGGCAGAAAGTGCTCCTCCACCCACCACTGTCAGTGCATCATTGATACCTGGAACATTGGCCCACATGTGTGATTATGTTTTTTTTAGTTTTCTTAGGAGGAGATTTGTTTGTGCATGTAACTATTACTGTGCAGAATTATTAGGCAACTTAGTAAAAACCAAATATATACTCTTCTCACTTGTTTATTTTCACCAGGTAAACCAATATAACAACACAAAATTTAGAAATAAACATTTCTGACATTCAAAAATAAAAATTAAAAAAAAATCAGTTACCAACATAGCCACTTTTCTTTACAATGACACTCAAAAGCCATCCATCCATAGATTCTGTCAGTTGCTTGATCTGTTTACGATCAACATTGCATGCAGCAGCCACCACAGCCTCCCAGACACTGTTCCGAGAGGTGTAATGTTTTCCCTCCCTGTAAATCTCGCATGGGGTTCTCTATGGGGTTCAGATCAGGTGAGCAAGGGGGCCATGTCATTATTTTTTCTTCTTTTTGACTTTTACTGGCCAGCCACGCTGTCGAGTATTTGGAAGCATGTGATAGAGCATTGTCCTGCATGAAAATCATGTTTTTCTTTAACGATACCGACTTCTTCTCCTGTACCACTGCTTGAAGAAGGTGTCTTCCAGAAACTGGCAGTAGGTCTGGGAGTTGAGCTACACTCCATCCTCAACCCAAAAAGGTCCCAGAAGTTCATCTATGATGATACCAGCCCATACCAGTACCCCACCTCCACCTTGCTGGTGTCTGAGTCGGAGTGGAGCTCTCTGCCCTTTACTGATTCAGCCTCGGGCCCATCCATCTGGCCCATCAAGAGTCACTCTCATTTAATCAGTCCATAAAACCTTAGAAAAATCAGTCTTAACCCTTTCCCGACCCATGACGCCACGTAGGCGTCATGAAAGTCAGTGCCAATCCGACCCATGACGCCTATGTGGCGTCATGAAAGGATCTCGTCCCTGCGGGCCGGGAGACCGGGGTCACTCAAAGGTCACCCGACCCGCAGTTACAGGACCCTTTGTGCTTCACCACAGGGGGGGTTGGCTTAACCCCCCCGTGGCCACGATCGCTCTGATTGGCTGTTAAAAGTGAAACAGCCAATCAGAGCAATGTGTAATATTTCACCAATTTAATTGGTGAAATATTACAATCCAGCCATGGCCGATGCTGCAATAGCATCTGCCATGGCTGGAGACCGAGCCCTGACCCCCCCCACACCGAGTCACGGCGGTGATCGGCCACCGCCACGAAAGATGGCAGCGATCGGTCACCGCCGTCACTTACAGCTCCCCTCCTCTTTTGGTCCACTGCTCCCACTTCCTATCCCCCCCCCAGCCTTCCGACCCCCCTACTCACCTCTCCCGATCCACCGATGTCCCACGATCGGGCCCGGCGTCCGCCCGGGCCTCTTCATGGGCGCCGCCATATTGGAAAATGGCGGGCGCATGCGCAGTGCGCCCGCCGGCCGGCGCATGCGCAGTGCGCCCCCAGTGTTCAAAAATTTATTTTGATCACTGTGATAAACTGTCACAGTGATCAAAATAAAAAAAAGTAAATGAACCCCCCCTTTATCATAGGTAGGGACAAATAAAAAAAATAAAGAATTTTTTTTTTTTTTTCCTAGCGGATTTTGCTGCTGATCCGCAGCTGATTTTGCTGCGGATCCGCGGCGGATATCGCTGCTTATCGGCGGCGGATTTCGCTGCTGATCCGTGGCGGATTTCGCTGCTGATCCGCGGCGGATTTTGCTGCTGATCCGCGGCGGACTTCGCTGCTGATCCGCGGCGGACATCGCTGTGGATCCGTTGCGGATTTCGCTGCTGATCGGCGGCGTATTTCGCTGCTGATCCGCGGCGGATTTCGCTGCTGATCCGCGGCGGACTTCGCTGCTGATCCGCGGCGGACATCGCTGCTGATCCGCGGCGGACTTCGCTGCGGATCCGCGGCGGATTTCGCTGCTGATCGGCGGCGGATTTCGCTGCTGATCGGCGGCGGATTTCGCTGCTGATCTGCGGCGGATTTCGCTGCAGATCGGCGGCGGATTTCGCTGCTGATCCGCTGCGGATTTCGCTGCTGATCGGCGGCGGATTTCGCTGCTGATCGGCGGCGGACTTCGCTGCTGATCGGCGGCGGATTTCGCTGCTGATCGGCGGCGGACTTCGCTGCTGATCGGCGGCGGATTTCGCTGCTGATCCGCGGCGGATTTCGCTGCGGATCGGCGGCGGATTTCGCTGCTGATCCGCTGCGGATTTCGCTGCTGAGCGGCGGCGGATTTCGCTGCTGATCGGCGGCGGATTTCGCTGCTGATCGGCGGCGGATTTCGCTGCTGATCGCGGCGGATTTCGCTGCTGATCCGCTGCGGATTTCGCTGCTGATCGGCGGCGGATTTCGCTGCTGATCCGCGGCGGATTTCGCTGCTGATCGGCGGCGGATTTCGCTGCTGATCCGCGGCGGATTTCGCTGCTGATCCGCGACTGATTTCGCTGCGGATCCGCGACTGATTTCGCTGCGGATCCGCGGCGGATTTCGCTGCTGATCCGCGGCGGATTTCGCTGCTGATCCGCGGCGGATTTAGCTGCGGATCCGCGGCTGATTTCGCTGCTGATCCGCGGCGGATTTCGCTGCTGATCCGCGGCGGATTTCGCTGCTGATCCGCGGCGGATTTCGCTGCTGATCGCGGCGGATTTCGCTGCTGATCCGCGGCGGATTTCGCTGTTGATCCGCGGCGGATTTCGCTGCTGATCCGCGGCGGATTTTGCTGCTGATCCGCGACTGATTTTGCTGCTGATCCGCGGCTGATTATCTGCTGATTCATCTGCGCTAGCGAGTATAGAATAACGCGATCGCGTTATGCTATACCGTTACCAGCCGGTCAACGCTACGTGTTGAACGGGCTGGTAAAACGCAATATGAACCCAGCCTTAGAGTTAGAACTAGGGTTAGGGTTAGCATTAGGGCTCAGGTTAGAATTACGGTTAGGGTTGGAATTTGGGTTAGGGTTGGAATTAGGGTTAGGTTTGGAATTAGGGTTAGGTTTGGAATTAGGGTTAGGCTTGTAGTTAGGTTTATGGTTAGAGTTGGGATTAGGGTTAGGGGTGTGTTGGGGTTAGGGTTATGATTAGGGTTTGTATTAGGGTTAGGTGTGTGTAGGCGTTAGGGGTGTGTTGGGGTTAGGGTTGGAGTTAGAATTGAGGGGTTTCCACTATTTAGGCACATCAGGGGGTCTCCATACGCGACATGGCGCCACCATTGATTCCTGCAAATTTTGCGTTCAAAAAGTCAAACAGTGCTCCCTTTATTCCAAGCCCCGACGTATGCCCAAACAGTGGTTTATCCCCACATATGAGGTATCAGCGTACTCGGGAAAAATTGCACAACAACTTTGGGGGTTCTAATTTCTCCTGTTAACATTGGGAAAAAAAATTGGGGACTAAAAATTATTTTTGTGGAAAAAAAATGATTTTATATTTTCACGGCTCTGCGTTATAAACTTCTGTGAAGGACTTGGAGATTCAAAGTGCTCACCACACATCTAGAGGAGTTCCTTGGGGGATCTAGTTTCCAAAATGGGGTCACTTGTGGGGAGTTTCTACTGTTTAGGCACATCAGTGACTCTGCAAACGTAACATGACGCCCGAAGACCATTCCATCAAGTGGGCATTTCAAAAGGTCACTACTTCCCATCCGAGCCCCGACGTGTGCCCATACAGTAGTTTTCTCCCACATATGGGATATCAGCATACTCAGGACAAATTGGACAACAACTTTTGGGGTCTAATTTCTCATGTTACCCTTGCGAAAATAAAAAAATTGGGGACTAAAAGATCCTGATTGTGGAAAAAATATGATTTTTTTATTTTCATGCCCGGGCGTTATAAACTTCTGTGTAGCCCTTTGGGGTTCAAAGTGCTCACCACACATCTAGATAAGTTCTTTGCGGTGTCTAGTTTCCAAAATGGGGTCACTTGTGGGGGTTTCTACTGTTTAGGCGCATCAGGGGCTCTGCAAACGTAACAAGATGCCCGCAGACCATTCCATCAAGTTGGCATTTCAAAGCGTCACTACATCCCTTCCGAGCCCTGACGTGTGCCCAAACAGTGGTTCCCCCCCACATATGGGGTACTAGCGTACTCAGGACAAACTGGACAACAACTTTCGGGGTCCAATTTCTCCTGTAACCATTGTGAAAATAAAAAATAGTGGGCTAAAAAATCATTTTTTGAGAAAAAAAAATGATATTTTATTTTCACGGCTCTGCGTTATAAACTTCTGTAAAGCACCTGGGGGGTTCAAAGTGCTCACTATGCATCTAGATAAGTTCCTTAGGGCGTCTAGTTTCCAAAATGGGGTCACTTGTGGGGGAGCTCCAATGTTTAGGCACACAGCAACTCTCCAAATGCGACATGGCAACCGCTAAATATTCCAGCATATTTTTTATTCAAAAAGTCAAATGGCGCTCCTTCCCTTCTGAGCCCTGCCGTGCGCCCAAACAGTGGTTTATGATCACAAATGAGGTATCTGTGTACTCAGGAGAAATTGCCCAACAAATTTTAGAATCCAATTTATACTGTTGCCCATGTGAAAATGAAAAAAACTGAGGCTAAAAGAAAATTTTTGTGAAAAAAAAGTACTTTCTTTTTTTTTACGGATCAATTTGTGAAGCACCTGGGGGTTCAAAGTGCTCACTATGCATCTAGATAAGTTCCTTAGGGGGTCTAGTTTCCAAAATGGGGTCACTTGTGGGGGAGCTCCAATGTTTAGGCACACAGGGACTCTCCAAATGCGACATGGCAACCGCTAAATATTCCAGCATATTTTCCATTCAAAAAGTCAAATGGCGCTCCTTCCCTTCTGAGCCCTGCCGTGCGCCCAAACAGTGGTTTATGACCACATATGAGGTATCTGTGTACTCAGGAGAAATTGCCCAACAAATTTTAGGATCCAATTTATACTGTTGCCCATGTGAAAATGAAAAAAACTGAGGCTAAAAGAAAATTTTTGTGAAAAAAAGTACTTTCTTTTTTTTACGGATCAATTTGTGAAGCACCTGGGGGTTCAAAGTGCTCACTATGCATCTAGATAAGTTCCTTAGGGGGTCTAGTTTTCAAAATGGGGTCACTTGTGGGGGAGCTCCAATGTTTAGGCACACAGGGACTCTCCAAATGCGACATGGCAACTGCTAAATATTCCAGCATATTTTCCATTCAAAAAGTCAAATGGCGCTGCTTCCCTTCTGAGCCCTGCCATGCGCCCAAACAGTGGTTTATGACCACATATGAGGTATCTGTGTACTCAGGAGAAATTGCCCAACAAATTTTAGGATCCATTTTATCCTGATGCCCATGTAAAAATGAAAAAATTGATGCTAAAAGAAAATTTTTGTTGGAAAAATTAAAATGTCCATTTTTTCCTTACACGTTGCTTTAGTTCCTGTGAAGCACCTGAAGGGTTAATAATCTTCTTGAATGTAGTTTTGAGTAGCTTGAGGGGTGCAGTTTTTATAAAGGTTTCACTTTTGGGTATTTTCTGCCATATAGACCCCTCAAAGTGACTTCAAATGTGAGGTGGTCCCTAAAAAAAATGGTTTTGTAAATTTTGCTGTAAAAATGAGAAATCGCTGGTCAACTTTTAACCCTTATAACTTCCTAACAAAAAAAAATGTTGTTCCCAAAATTGTGCTGATTTAAAGTAGACGTGTGGGAAATGTTATTTATTAACTATTTTGTGTCACATAACTCTCTAGTTTAACAGAATAAAAATTAAAAATGTGAAAATTACAAAATTTTCAAAATTTTCGCCAAATTTCCATTTTTTTCACAAATAAACGCAAAAATTATCGACTTAAATTTACCACTAACATGAAGCCCAATATGTCACGAAAAAACAATCTCAGAATCGCTAGGATCCGTTGAAGCGTTCCTGAGTTATTACCTCATAAAGGGACACTGGTCAGAATGGCAAAAAATGGCAAGGTCTTTAAGGTCAAAATAGGCTGGGTCATGAAGGGGTTAACATATTTCTTGTCCCAGTCTTGACGTTATCTATGTTTCTTGTTCAAAGGTGGTTGTTTTTCACCCTTCCTTACCTTGGCCATGTCCCTGAGTATGGCACACCTTGTGCTTTCTGATACTCCAGTAACATTGCAGCTCTGAAATTTGGCATCTTGGCAGCTTCACGCTTGATTTTTCTCAATTCATGGGCAGTTATTTTGAGCCTTTTTTATCAACACGCTTCTTGCGACCCTGTTGGCTGTATGCTATGAAATGATTGATTGTTCAGTGATCACGCTTCAAAAGTTTGGCAATTTCAAGACTGCTGCATCCCTCTGCAAGACATCTCATAATTTTTACTTTTCAGAGTCCGTCAAATCTTTCTTCTGACCCATTTTGCCAAAGGAAAGGAAGTTGCCTAATAATTAAGAACACCTTATATAGGGTGTTGATGTCATTAGACCACACCCTCCTCATTACAGAGATGCAAATAACCTGATTTACATAATTGGCAGTTGGCTTTCAAGCCTATACAGCTTAGAGTAGGACAACATGTATAAAAATGATGATGTGATCAAAATACTCATTTGCTTTATAATTCTGCACACTGTGTATAGGCCCATCATACACTGGAGCATCATCCATGGGGCCCATCATACACTGGAGCATCATATGGGGCCCATTATATATGGAGCATTATATAGGCCCATCATAAACTGGAGCATTATATACGGGGCCCATTATACACTGAAGCATTATAAATGGAGCCCATTATATATGGAGCATTATATAGGCCCATCATAACCTGGAGCATCATCCATGGGGCCCATCATATACTGGAGCATCATATGGGGCCCATTATATATGAAGCATTATATTGGCCCATCATACACTAGAGCATCATCCATGGGGACCATCATACACTGGAGCATTATAAATGGGGCAAATGGGGCCCATCATACACTGGCGCATCATATATGGGGCCCATCATATACTGGAGCATCATATGGGGCCCATTATATATGGAGCATTATATTGGCCCATCATACATTGGAGCATCATATTGGGCCCATTATATATGGAGCATTATATTGGCCCATCATACACTGGAGCATCATCCATTGGGCCCATCATATACTGGAGCATCATATGGGGCCCATTATATATGGAGCATTATATTGGCCCATCATACACTGGAGCATTATAAATGGGGTCCATCATACACTGGAGCATCATATACGGGGCCCATCATATACTGGAGCATCATATGGGGCCCATTATTTATGGAGAATTATATTGGCCCATCATGCACTCAAGCATCATCCATGGGGCCCATCATATACTGGAGCATTGTAAATGGGGCCCATCATACACTGGAGCATCATATTGGGCCCATTAAATATGGAGCATTATATAGGCCCATAATACACTGGAGCATCATCCATGGGGCACATCATATACTGGAGCATCATATGGGTTCATTATTTATGAGGCATCATATAGGGTATGTAGTATCATATGGAGCACATACGGGGTCTATTCTGTATGGAGCTTTATATGGAGCACATTCTGTATGGAGCAATACATGGGGCCCATCATATACTGTATGGAGCTTTATATGTGACTCATTATACTGTATGGAGCAATATATGGGGCTCATTATACTCTATGGGGACCGTTCTATACTGTATGGCACATTATATGGGGACCATCATATACTGTAGCATTATGTGGAGCTCATCATATACTGTACACAGAGGTAGACATGGGAACACTGTTTATTTAAGATCCTCACTGGTTTATTATATATGCGACATTAACTTAAACCATGGTGAAGTAAAAATAAACATGGCCCTTTGGGCAAAAACTGGACACCAAAACAAAGTGGTAACACAAAGCACAGTCATTTGGGTCGTGAGGATCCATCCTCTCAGGGTTAGCAAAAACTCAAGGTACAGGTTAGCATAGACACAAACACTTTTCTGGAGTTAGCCTCTCCAGGCACACTTAACACTGAATGCTTCAGGAATATGACTATTTAAACCCCAGACCAAACCTTTGGTGCATATTAGATGGACAACCTCCCACCCACATTCTGTTTTGTCCACAAAAACCCAGCCCTTAAAATAAGCGATTAACCCCTCTCAACACATAGTGTGCAGGAGCAAACTTCTGTGTTTCAAATCACTGAAGCTAATAGCCTCAGTGAAACGTATCAGTTGTACAGCAAAAGGTGCAGCCAGCAGGTGTAGCAATCTCCCTAAAATGTCTGCATCAGGGTGAATAATTGCATCTTCGACTCACAGACTGATATTGCACATATTGAAAATAAAATACAAGATAAATATAGATATTCAAAATGATAAATTATTAAAATTATTAAAATTTATTTTAGCTACACCTGTTGTAGGGAATTATAAAATGAAAAACATCTACATGGGGGTCTTTCACTAATTACCATATATACTCTTGTATAAGCCAAGATTTTCAGCACATTTTTTTGTGCTGAAAATGCCCCCAAGCTTATACAAGAGTCATTGTGCAGAAACCAGCAGGGGAGGGGGTTCGGCAGCCAGAGCCGGTGGCAGGGACATCATACTCACCCTCCTGTGCAATCGCTGAACATCCCCTGCAATCCTCTGTTGTCCCGGCTTCCTGCAGCTCTCCTGTGCTGAGCGATCACATGGTACCACTCATTAAGGTCATGAAATATGGACGCAACTCCACTCCCATAGGCGTGGAGTCCATACTCATGGCCTTAATGAGCGGTACCACGTGACCTCGCAACACAGCCAGGACAACGGAGGATTGCAGGGGACATTCAGTGATTGCACAGGAGGCTGAGTATGACAGGGGAGCACGGAGCAGGACGGGGGAAGCACAGAGCAGGATGGGGAGGACTGGGAAAGCACGGAGCAGGACAGGGGAGCACAGAGCAGGATGGGGGAGCACAGAGGAGCACGGAGCAGGATGGGGGAGCACAGAGGAGGATTGGGAAGCAAAGAACAGGACAGGGGAGCACAGAGGAGAATAGGGAAGCACAGAGCAGGATGGGGAGCCAAAATAATACTGAAAACTACTCCTGAATAGTGTTGAGCGATATTGCTCGATATCTAAAAATATCGTATCGAAATTGTATCGCCGATAGCACTAAATATCGTCGATATCCGATTTCGATAGCGGAAGTCCCATGTAAGTCTATGGGAACAAAATATCGAAACTAAAAAAACCCTTTCTTACGTTGTAAACACAAAATATACACACATAGAATACATATATATATATATATATATACATGTCATTGTGACATATATATATATACATATATTTATAGTTTATACACTTCTACATAGTAAAATATCCTCTGATTCAATTGCCGGGTAAAGCCGGCTTCTGTGAAAAGACAGAAGCACCCGTCATGAAATGACACTTGGTGTACATAGGGTTAACCATGTCTTTTCATGTCGTTTGCAATCTGATTTGCACAAACAATTACATCAGTCTATGTGTGCAAAATTTCACACCTGTAGGGGTTAATTAAAGGTGTAAATTCGTTGTAAAAAAAACAGACTTTTTTTACGAATTTACACCTTTAATTAACCCCTACAGGTGTGAAATTTTGCACACTTACACTCATGTAATTGTTTGTGCAAATCAGATATCAAACTACATGAAAAGACATGGTTAACTCTATGTAAACCAAGTGTCATTTCATGTCGGGTTCTGCATTTTCACAAAAGCCGCAATTGAATTAGCGGCTATTATACTATGTAGAAGTGTATGAACTATAAATATAAATATATATATATGTGTCACAAATTCAATGACATGTATATATATATATGAGGTGTAAAATTGCTGAAAAAAAATGCGTGGGCTCCCGCCCTATTTTCGCAACCAGACAGACAAAGCCAGTGAGTGGGGGCAGATAATAATAGCCCAGAGAGGGACCATTATTTTTGCCCCCCCCGGCTACTAACATCTGCCCCCAGACACCCCAGAAAGGGCAAATCTCTAATTAGATTTGCCCTTTCTGGCACTTTGCCCGTCTATTCCCATTGCCCTGTAGCGGTGGCGAATGGGTTAATAAGGGGTTAAAATGACCTTGCAATTGAAAGGTCACTTTAAGCCAGGTTAATAATTGAGAGCTGTCAATTAGACAACTATCAATTATTAATCCTATTGTATGAAAGAAAAATCAAACACACACACTTTAATAAAAAAGAAGTTTAATGAAATAATCACACAGTTTTTGACCATATTTTATTTTCCTGCTAAAACCATTTCCTGTAATAAAAATAAAATAATAAAGCAAAATTATTCTTACCAATCCGATGTACAGTCAGGTCCCACGGTGTAATCCATCAGAAAGGGTTAATGTTTACTGCAGGGACCGCAGCTAATGCTGCAGCCTCACAGTAAACCCCCAAATGAATAAGTTCCTCTCCTGGCTGACAGGAGAGGAAGTG
>JARQOD010000005.1:7915622-7971834 GCA_033576555.1 Oophaga sylvatica | reverse complement strand
AAAAGGATAGGAAGGAAACTTACTGCAATCCAAAAAACCCTAAAAAAATACCAACTCTAATAATTGCAAAAACACCTGAGATCACACGACCTCTACCACCTAAATTAGTTCTCTGGTGTAACAAAACTAAGCCGCAGCCACTGAAAAAACTGGAAAAGGCAAATGAACAAATAACAGTGGCTCAGATAAACTGAGAGGAGCACCTGGCTGACATCCACAGAAGTGCAGGGAAAAATGCAAAGAGCAAGCACAAAAATAAAAGCAGAAAATATCTTATCTGTTAGCAGAAGATGCAGGCAAGGCTCAGCAAGCTTCCAAATGAACCAGGAACCAAAGTTGAGACAAGAACAATTGATCACCGGCAACCTTGATGGGAGGGAACCTACCTTATATAAGACCAATCTGTAACTCCTGATTGACAATCTTCACAATCTTCATTGAATGGTTCAGTACTGTTTGTAACCACCAGAGGGAGCTTATGCTCAGAATTCATTTCTAACACATTCACAACAGTACCCCCCCCTTGAGGAGGGGTCACCGAACCCTCATTTGGGCAACCAGGTCGGTCAGGATGAGCTCTGTGATACGCACGGATCAGTCTCCTAGCATGGATGTCTGAAGCAAACACCCAGGAATTGTCCTCCTGACCATAACCTCTCCACTTAACCAAATACTGGAGTTTCCGTCTAGAAAAACGAGAATCCAATATTTTCTCAACCACATACTCCAGATTGCCCTCAACCAAAACAGGGTCAGGAGGCGCAGCCATAGGAACCACTGGCTCGACAAACCTCTTCAATAAGGACTTGTGGAACACGTTATGGATCTTAAATGTCCCTGGAAGAAGTAAACGAAAGGAAACAGGATTAAGAATCTCCATGATCTTATAAGGTCCAATGAACCTAGGCTTAAACTTAGGAGATGCAACTCTCATAGGGATATTTCTTGAGGACAACCAGACCAAGTCCCCCACTTCAAACCGATGACCATCAGTCCTATGCCGGTTAGCAAACCGCTGGGCCCTCTCCTGAGAGAGGGACAACCTCTCCACTACCTGGTCCCAAATCTGCTGCATACGCTCCACAACAGAGTCAACACCTGGACAGACAGAAGCCTCCGTCTGTCCCGAAGAAAATCGAGGGTGAAACCCAAAATTGCAGAAAAATGGAGACATCAAAGTGGCAGAGCTAGCCCTATTATTAAGAGCAAACTCAGCCAAAGGCAAAAAAAGAGACCCAGTCATCTTGATCAGCAGACACAAAGCATTTCAGATAAGTCTCCAATATCTGGTTTGTTCTCTCAGTTTGTCCATTGGTCTGAGGATGAAAAGCCGAGGAGAAAGACAATTGAACACCAAGTTTAGAACAAAAAGTCCTCCAAAATCTGGAAACAAACTGGACTCCTCTGTCAGACACAATGTTCTCAGGAATGCCGTGTAACCGAACCACGTGCTGAAGGAACAAAGGCACCAATTCGGAGGAGGAAGGCAACTTAGGTAATGGCACAAGATGTATCATTTTGGAAAACCTATCACAAATCACCCAGATAACGGTCATTCTCTGAGAAACAGGGAGGTCGGAAATGAAATCCATAGAGATATGGGTCCATGGTCTCTTGGGCACAGGCAATGGCATCAACAAACCACTAGAGCGAGAGCAAGGCTTGGAGCGAGAGCAAGTCCCGCAGGACTGCACAAATTCCCTGACGTCACGAGACAAAGTAGGCCACCAAAAGGACCGACTAACCAAGCCTCTGATACCAAAAATTCCGGGATGACCGGCCAACGTGGAACAATGAATCTCAGACATCACACTCTTTTTCCACCGGTCTGGGACAAACAATTTCCAAATAGGGCAGCGCTCGGGTTTATCCTCCTGACACCCTTCCAGAGCCAGTCTCAAATTGGGCGAGATGGCGGAAAGAACTACACCCTCTTTCAAAATAACAGCAGGATCAGATAACTCAGGAGAGTCCGCAAGGAAACTCCTCGAGAGGGCATCCGCCTTAACATTCTTAGTGCCAGCAAGAAAGGAAATCACAAAATTAAAACGTGTGAAAAACAAGGCCCACCTGGCCTGTCTAGGATTAAGTCGCTTGGCTGATTCCAGATAAACCAGATTCTTATGGTCCGTGAGAACCACCACCTGATGTTTGGCTCCCTCCAGCAAATGTCTCCACTCTTCAAAAGCCCACTTCATGGCCAATAACTCCCGATTACCCACGTCATAATTACGTTCAGTTGGAGAAAATTTTCGAGAGAAAAAGGCACAAGGGTTACTTTTAGAGGTCTCTGGATCTCTTTGGGACAAAACGGCACCTGCCCCAATTTCAGAGGCATCAACTTCCACCTGAAATGGCAGAGAAACATCAGGCTGCCGTATAACAGGAGCAGAAGTGAATCTCTGCTTAAGTTCCTGAAACGCAGAGACTGCCTCAGGAGGCCAATTCACCACATCAGAACCCTTTTTGGTCAAATCAGTCAATGGTTTAACAATAACAGAGAAATTACCAATAAATTTACGATAAAAATTGGCAAAACCCAAGAATCTCTGAAGAGCCTTTAATGAAGTAGGTTGGACCCAATCACAGGTGGCCTGAACCTTGACCGGGTCCATTTCAATAACAGATGGGGACAAAATGAATCCCAGAAATGAGATCCTCTGTACGCCAAAAAGACACTTTGATCCCTTCACATACAGAGAATTCTCTCTCAAAATCTGGAACACAGTCCGAACATGTTTCACATGAGAGTCCCAGTCATTGGAAAAAATCAAGATATCATCCAAATAAACAATCAGAAATTTATCCACAAAATCCCTGAAAATGTCATTCATGAAGGACTGGAAGACGGAAGGAGCATTAGTGAGCCCAAAGGGCATCACTAGGTACTCAAAATGCCCTTCAGGGGTATTGAATGCCGTCTTCCATTCATCCCCGTGCTTAATGCGAATAAAGTTATACGCCCCCTGAGGTCAAGCTTGGTAAACCAAGTAGCGTTTTTCACCCTGGAAAACAGGTCAGAAATCAAGGGTAACGGATATTGATATTTCACAGTGATATTGTTCAAGAGACGATAATCAATACACGTCCTTAATGTACCATCCTTTTTGGCCACAAAGAAAAAACCGGCACCCAAGGGTGAAGAGGATGGTCTGATATGACCCTTCTCCAATGACTCCTTGATATAAGACCGCATAGCATCATGTTAGGTACAAACAAGTTAAAAAGGCGACCTTTAGGGAATTTACTACCAGGCACTAATTCAATAGCGCAGTCATAGCTCCTGTGGGGGGGGCAAGGATGCAGATTTACTTTCGCTAAACACATCAGAAAAATCAGTCAAAAAGTCAGGAACATCCTGAGCCTGGGAAGAGGCAGAAAAAACAGGAGTGTTGGCATTAACACATTGGCAGCCCCAACTGGTTACAGACACAGATTTCCAATCCAAAACAGGATTATGAGACTGTAACCAAGGGAAACCTAGTACAATAATGTCATGCAGATTATACAGCACCAAAAATTTGCAACTCTCCTGATGATCAGGTTCAACCCTCATTATCACCTGAGTAGAGAACTGGGGTTTATTCTCAGCCAAAGGGGTAGAATCAATCCCCAGTAGGGGAATAGACTTCCGTAGGGGTATCAAGGGAAACCCACAACGTTTAGCAAAATCAAAATCCATCAGGTTAATAGCTGCTCCAGAATCAACAAAAGCCTGAGCAGAAAATGTGGACAGGGAGCAAATCAGTGTAACAGTCAACAGAAATTTAGTCTGAACACTACCCAAGACAACTTAGCGTGCAAAACGTCTTCCCCGCTTAGGGCAGACTGAAATAGCATGAGAGGCGTCACCACAGTAGAAACATAACCCATTGCGTTTTCGAAACTCATGACGCTGTGCCCCAGAAGCCACTCTATCACACTGCATGAGTTCAGAAGCTGGTTCACAAGGCAACACTATTCCACGCATACCTCTGCGCTCACGCAAACGTCTGTCAATTTGAATCGCTAATGACATAGAATCATTGAGACCAGAGGGAGCAGGGAAACCCACCATAACATCTTTTACATTCTCTGACAGACCCTTCCGAAAAAGTGCTGACAAAGCATCATCATTCCATTTGGTCAGGACTGCCCACTTTCAAAATTTCTGACAGTATAACTCAGCGTCCTCAAGCCACTGATTTAATGCCAACAAGGTTTTCTCAGCTTGATCAGTGACATTAGGTACATCGTACAATAACCCCAGAGCCAGAAAAATATGCATCAACATTACTCAAAACAGGGTCCCCAGGTGTCAGGGAAAAAGCCCAATCCTGAGGATCGCCGCGCAGGAGAGAGATGACAATTTGAACCTGCTGTGCTGCGTTCCCTGAGGACTTAGGTTTTAAGGCAAAAAACAACTTACAGTTATTTTTGAAATTCAGAAATATAGCTCGATCCCCTAAAAACAAATCTGGCATGGGGATCCTAGGTTCCACAACAGGCAACCCTGCAAGATAGGTAGCAATACTCCTAACTTCAGTGGCAAGCTGATCCACACGGCCAGACAACTGTGCAAACTCCATTGAGAGAAAAAAAAATCCTCAGCACCCAGAGAAAAAGGGAAAAAAAAAAAATCTCTGACAACTCTGACAACTCTTTTTTTTTTTTTTTTACACTACCTTTCCCTTCTGTGAGTACCATATAATTTTCAATTAGGCCGGTGATACTGTTATGATTTGGTAGCTGAGGAGAGCAGACAAAAACGACAATACACCAGAGAGGTTGGAAACTACTGGATTGCAGTACCTGACTAACCACCACAACTAAAGGCAGCCGTGGAGCGTTCCTACGTTGGTCCTAGCCGCCTCGTCACAGCCTGAGAGGTTAACTACACCTAAATATAGAAAGAGGAAAGCTATCTGTCCCGGAGCAGATCCCCAAAGAACATAGAAAGCCCCCAAACATGTCATGGCGGTTAGACAAGAGGAAATACAGACACAGACAGAAAATAGTATGAGCAAACGTTGGGGCCCAATCTTCCTAGAAAGAAAAGGATAGGAAGGACACTTTCTGCAATTCAAAAAACCCTAAAAAAATACCAACTCTAATAATTGCAAAAACACCTGAGATCACACGATCTCTACCACCTAAATTAGTTCTCTGGTGTAACAAAACTAAGCCGCAGCCACTGAAAAAACTGGAAAAGGCAAATGAACAAATAACAGTGGCTCAGATAAACTGAGAGGAGCACAAGTCCCCGGAGGGACCTGGCTGACCTCCACAGAAGTACAGGGAAAAATGCAAAAAGCAAGCACAAAAATAAAAGCAGAAAATATCTTATCTGTTAGCAGAAGATGCAGGCAAGACTCAGCAAGCTTCCAAGTGAACCAGGAACCAAAGTTGAGACAAGAACAATTGATCACCAGCAACCTTGATGGGAGGGAACCTCCCTTATATAAGACCAGTCTGTAATTCCTGATTGCCAATCTTCACAATCTTCATTGAATGGTTCAGTACTGTTTGTAACCACCAGAGGGCGCTTCTGCTCAGAATTCATTTCTAACACATTCACAACAGGTACTGCCAGAGAACGAGGTGCCTTTTGCCCAGTGACCGCCAGAGAGTGAGGCACCGTGCGCTCTTTGACCATGAGCACAGCGCACGTGTGCAGTAGAGAGAGACAGTTCATGCCACGTGTTCAGAGTGGATAACCAATAATTATAAGGCACAGGAATGGAATAAGGAATAAGGAATGATAGAGGACGTTGGTACGGTCAGCAAGGTACTCCCTCAACATTTTCCAAAACTTTGCACTCCTTGTGAGAGTCCTCCGTGCCTCAGGGCCAGGGTGATGGGAGGTTCTGAGAAAACTCTCTCCAAACTTTGCCAGTGTTCTACTGCCTCTGTTGGATTGGAGTTGTGTCTCTCTCACCTGTACTCCTTGCTTGGCCAACGAACTGTGACCTCTGCTGCCTGCGTTTTCATATGAAAATTTTTTAATAATTCCACAAGAAAGGCCTCTGGTCCTCCAACATTTTAGTACACCTGTCTGCCTCTGGAATAAGAGATATAAAGATCTCCTTGTGGCATGGGACTAGAAATGTCACCAATCAGCATTGTCCATTACCCAAAATTTGGAGAACGCGAGGGTGACCAGAAAGGCAGCGTAACTTAAACTCAGCCATGAATGCAAGACTGATAACAGTCAATACTTCCGTGTCCTCACCAAGAGGACACCTGACATGCTCTCCTCCTCCTCCTTGTCCTCAGGCCTCCACAACTTTCGACTAAACTCAGTAATATCATTGTAAAAACATAATTGTAAATACATTCTTGTAAATACACCCCTGTAGTTTTTATCTCCCCCACCTCATTGTAGATTGTAAGTTGCCACGAGCAGGATTGTTTTTTTGGGTTTAATTATTGTTATAGTTGTTACTTAGTGTAGATTGTAAGCTGTCACGAGCAAGGTCATTTTATTTTGGTTTAATTATTGTATTATTGTTATCGTTGTTACTTAGGACTGTTGTGTTTAAAACTGTTAAAATGTAAATATGTTTGCGCTTTATAAATAACTATAAATATTAATATTAGAACACAGAAAAGCAGGATGGAGATGTTAATTATGGCGTCATTCACCATCTTGGTGGATTCCTCAAAGTTTTGGAGGATGGTACATATGTCTGATATCCATGTCCACTCCTGAGATCTTATGTGTAAAGTCAGAACTGAATACCAACAACCTGGCAGTTCCGTGTCGCTTTTTAGAAAACGTTGACCAATGAGGTTAAGCGCATGAGCCAGGCAGGCATGTTTGTGAGCTCGCCTCGCCACAGAGCAGCCACCAGGTTCCAGCCATTGTGACACACAACCATGCCTGGCTGTGGTTTCAGCGGTGTCAGCCACAGATCTGCCTGCTCTTTCAGAGCTGTCCACAACTCTTCATCATTGTGAAGTTTGTCACATAAGCATATTAGCTTCAGCACAGCCTGTTGCCACTTGGATGAGGCAGTGCTGCAGTGCTTCCAGCTTGTGACTGATGTGCTACTTTTGGAGATGGAGGCTGAAGAGGAGGAGAAAGAGGAGGAGGAGGTGAAGGAGCTGTAGACTGTGTGGGTAACCCAGATTGATGCAGGGTATGCAATACTCGGGGTTTGGAGGACATGCATCATACCAAGGTCGGAGTGAGTCCCGGCTTCCAATATGTTAACCAAGTGTGCCATCAGTGAGATATACCATCCCTGACCACAAGCACTTGTCCATGTGTCCGTGGTTGGGTGCAATGTGACGGGTAGGGACCGAGTACCTTGTGATGGTCACCGCCATCAGGTTGCGTAAAGCTTCTGTCTACCACGAGCCTAAAATGCAACATTTGGAGCGCAAGCAGACGAGAAATGTGTGAATTTAGCACTGTGGCGTTGGCTGCATATTTACGCTTGCGTTCCAAGAACTGGGGTATGGACAACTGAACGATGCATTGGGACAAGGACGTGGATGTGCTTGTTAATGGTGCTAGTTGAGTATGTGTGCAACTACAGATGCAGGGCAGGAGGCAACTTTGCATGCACCATGGATAGGGGATTGGCTTGTACGCACAACAGTGGAAGAAGAAGTGGTATCACCTGCAGACACTGTTCCTGGAGTCTGGTGTTCAACCAACAAAGTCGGGTGCTTTACTGCCATGTGCTTTATCATGCTTGTGGTGGTAAGGCTGGTAGTTTTGCTACCCCTCCTGATGCGGGCATGGCCGGTGGTGCAAATGGCCTTTTTGTGATTGTCGACAGAGTCTTTAAAAAGCAGCAAGACTGTTAGGGCGACATTCATTGTCTCCTTCTCCCCCACCACCTCCTCACCTCAACACCTGTCTTTCGGTTTTCCTCAAGGCTCTGTTCTAGGACTCTTCTTCATCTACACCTTCGGCCTGGGACAGCTGATGTAATGGCACAGTTTGCAATATCATCACTACGCCGATGACACACAGATCTACCTATCTGTACCTGATATCACCTCCTTAATGACCAAAATCACATGTCTTTCTGCTATATCATCCTTCTTTTCTGCTCGCTTTCAAAAAGTGGACATGGACAAATCATAATACATCATCTTTCAAGCATCTCACGCTGAGTAGACATGAAAGATGTCTATGCATCATTCGGTACCACGTTAGTAAGAGGGAAACTTTGCCCAAGAGAAAATGATTTTCCAGACATTCACGGCCTTTTTTGCACATTTTTTGCAGCTGTGATCTTCATCTTCTTGGTGTGGATGTGGTAAATTTCAAAGTCGTCATCAATACCATCATCGTCCACATCTTGTAAAGAGGAAATCTGGTGTTTATAAGGGTCATGGTTATGTACATTTAGTGGCATTCCTTTTAGGCTAAGTGCACACGTTCAGGATTATTTGAGTTTTTTTCGCGGGAAAAAACGTGTCAAAAACGCATGAATTAAGCATCCTATCATTTAGAATGAATTCCGCAATTCTTGTGCACATGGTGCGTTTTTTTCCGCGAAAAAAAACGCATCGCGGAAAATCTAGCAACATGTCCATTAATTTTGCGGAATTCTAGCGTTTTCCCCGCTATATTATTGACCTAGAAAGTTCAGGTAAAATCGCGGTAAAAATGCGTCAAATCCGGACAAAAAAACGCACCAAAACCGCGCAAAAAACGTGCAAAATGCGCGCAAAAAAAACGTGCGCTTTGCAGCTAAAAAAGTCCGGTTTTGCTCAGGAATATTCTGCAAACATTCCTGAACGTGTGCACTTAGCCTAACAGTGTTCGTTACTCTGGGACAAATATGTCACGGAAAGGGTTACAAGTGAAACTCACCGATACAATCTCCCGGGAAGACGGGTCCCGAAGACAGCCTCAGGCTCCCAAGAACGCATGGCGAAAAGGACTGAAGAGAGGTTGCTTCAGGCCAGATAGGATCTGAAGCACCTGACAGAAGGAGGCGTGGCCTAAGCTCCAGAGAGCTAGGAGTTGAAGGAAAACTCTTAGAAAGGTAACTACAGGACAGAGATACCAAGGGGCATAGACAGGGACATAAACCAGATCAGGACGGGGTCAGAGCACGTGATAGCAGGACAGTATCAACGGATTAGACAGAACGGATAGTCAGGGCCAGGCAAAGGTCAATACCAAATGGACAGGGAAGGGACAGAAACAGAATCCAACAAGCAGTATCCAGAGATCAGACGGAGTCAAAAACCAAGGTATCAAGCAAATCAGCACACGGCACAAAACACACTCAGGGAACAGGAAAGATGTGTATCTTCGTACCGTGTTAGCCGAACATACACTCAGCCAAGGGCGAAAGTATAACTGACAGGGATTGGAGCTTCCCAGGGCTATAAGAAGCTCTCCCGGAACCAAAGAGAGGCCACAATAATTAACCCCAGGTGTGCAGGTCAAAGCCTGCACTGAGCTCTAGACATTAACCCCTGGCGTGCAGGTCAAAAACCTACACTGGGATCATGACAATACCCCCCTCTCAACGGGGGGCTTCTGGAACCCCAGTCTTTCCTGTTTATTTGGCACAGAAAGCGCGAACCAGGCGATCCGCATGTACCGAGTGAGCAGGGACCCATGAGCTATCCTCCGGTCCATATCCCTTTCAGTGGACCAGCTACTGCAAGGAGCGGCGCACCTGTTGAGAGTCCACAATATGTCTGACCTTATACTCCAAATGACCCTCCACCAACACTGGAGGAACAACGGAATCAGAGTCCTCCTTGACAGACCCCATGGGTTTCAACAGAGATTTATGGAACATAACAGATATTTTTAAGGAGGCTGGGAGATGCAACCTATATGACACGTGATTGACTATCTCCACAATCTCGTACGGACCGATGAACTTTGGTCCCAATTTAGCTGATGGTACCTTCAAGTTGAAGTTACGTGTGGAAAGCCAAATCTTGTCCCCTAGCTGAAACATGTGTCCCGGGGCTCTTATTTTTGTGCGTGAAATATTTATACCTACCCTGGGCCCGAGAGATATTATGCTGGACTTCAGCCCAGAGGTTTTTTAACCATCGAACGGATCCCTCCGCCCCTGAACAACCGGAATCCAACCGTGAAAACTCCCCAAAATGGGGATTAAACCCATAATTGATCAGGAATGGGGACATGTTGGTGGATTGACTCACCCGGTTGTTAAAAAAGAATTCTGCCAACGGTAACGCATCACACTAATCCTCCTGTCTGGCGGTAGTCAGACACCTGAGACTCTGTTCCAGGGATTGATTGGTGCATTCCGTCTGACCATTACTCTTTGGGTGTTATGCCGACGAGAAGGAGAGTGAGATGCCCAACTTCTTTCAGAATGCCCTCCAAAGTTTGGCCACCAACTGCACACTTCTGTCAGACACAATATTCAAGGGTACCCCATGCAATCGGACCACATGCAGCACAAACAACCTTGACAATGTTTCTGCTGAGGGTAAAGCTGCCAAGGGATTGAAATGGGCCTGGTTTGAAAACCTGTTCACCACCACCCAGATCACGGTATTGCCCCTGGAAGGTGGAAGACTGGTAATAAAGTCCATGGAAAGATGAGTCCATGGCCTATCAGGAACCGGTAAAGGTATGAGTTTCCCAGTCGGCCGGCTATGCAAGCTTTTGGAACGGGAACAAACTCCACAAACAAAAATGAATTTCTTGACATTGGACCCAAGTAAAGGCCATCAAAAAACCCTGGCTACTGCCTCTCTAGTGGCCGTGATAACGGTATGAGCACTCAGCCTAGACTCAGGAAACTCCTGCAGAAGTCCAGGCCACAATAAATCTGGAGCAAATAATTTATCCCCTGGCCTGGCCGCCGGAGCTAGTAACTGAGCCCTCAAAATTTCTTGTTCCAACTCTGATGAGACCTCCGCCACTACCACCCCCGGGCAAACAAAGGAGGATGGCGGCTCGGGGGAAGTCACAAGGTCAAAACTTCTGGACAGGGCAACCGCTTTAACATTTTAGACCCCAGTCAAAAAGTATTTGAGAATTGAAATCGTTAAAAAAAGTGACCAACGAGCTTGTCTAGGAGTAAACCTTTTAGCAGATTCAAGGTATGCTAAATTTTTGTGATCCGTGATAACAGTGATAGGGTGAGCAGCCCCTTCCAAAAAGTGCCTCCATTATTTGCCAGCTTGACCGCAAGAAGTTCTCTATTGCCTACATCATAGTTTCTCTCGGAGGAAGAGAACTTCTTGGAGAAGAAGGCACAGGGTTTGAGATTAGTAAAGGTGGCCGGACCCTGGGACAACACTGCCCCCATTCCCACTTCAGAAGCATCCACTTCAACAATAAATGGTTTGGACGGGTCTGGCTGAACCAACATCGGGGCGGACATGAAACATTTCGCAAGAGCTGAGAAGGACTTCTTATTGAGTCCCGACCAATTTTTAACATCATACCCCTTCCGGGTAAGATCCATGAGTGGTTAAACCACTTGTGAGAAACCTTTAATAAATCTCCGGTAATAGTACGCAAATCCTAAGAAGCTCTGGAGCCCCTTGAGATCTTGAGGCTGAACCCAGTCTGCGATCGCCAACACCTTCTTAGGATCCATATGAAACCCCTCACAGGACACAATCAGCCCCAGAAAAGACAGTTCCTGTATGAAAAATGAACATTTTTCCCATTTTAACAAACAATTGGTTCTCCCTGAGTCTCTGGAGAACTGTCCATAGATGTTGCAAGTGAGACTGACTTTTCGGTGAATATACCAAAATGTCATTCAAATAAATGATAACAAAATGGCCTATCAGGTCCAAAAACAAAACATTGATAAAGTTCTGGAAAACAGCGGGGGCATTAGTTAACCCTAATGGCATAACCAGGTTTTCAAAGAGTCCCTCTGATGTGAGGAATGTCGTTTTCCACTCTTCCCTTTCCTGAACCCTTATCAGGTTGTAGGCCCCTCAGAGATCTATTTTGGAGAACCATTGGGCCCCTGATAACTGGTTACATAAGTCTGGGATGGGGGGAAGCGGGTAAGTGTTCCTAACCGTTATCTTGTTAAGTTCCCGAAAGTCGAGGCACGGCCCGCAAGCCACCATATTTTTTCTTCACGCACAAAGAAGAATCCTGCTACCACGGGTGAAACAGAAGGCATGGTATGCCCTTTGCGGAGACTCTCACCTATGTACTGCTTCATGGCTTGGTGCTAGAGTTGAGCGATACTTTCCGATATCCAAAAATATCGGATCGGAATGGTATCGCCGATATCACTAAAATATCGGCGATACCCGATACCGATACCGGAAGTCCCATGTAAGTCTATGGGAACAAAATATCGCAACTAAAAAAACACTTTCTTTCCTTGTAAACACAAAATATACACACATAGAATACATATATATATATATATATATATATATATATATATACATGTCATTGTGACATATATATATATACATATATTTATAGTTTATTCACTTCTACATAGTAAAATAGCCTCTGATTCAATTGCCGGGTAAAGCCGGCATTTGTGAAAAGACAGAAGCACCCGAGGGTCCAGTCGCCACAGAGATGTTGCATCGCACCCAGCGGTGTGACAACTTACTCTCAGGTAAGGAGGAAACACCCCATTGACTCCAACCACTGCATTCAACAGTACACTATGCCAGCTGAGTGTAAGCGGACCCAATGGGATGGTCTAGCTCAGGCTGGTTAGAACAGGGTGTAGCTAGTTGGATGGGAGGGGTTGAGGCAGCCTTATGCTGCATGTCTTTGTAGTAAGAATTGTTTCCTTTCCTGCTTTCTTACTACATCGCATACTCCACTCTGCTACATCACTCTGCACCATTGCTCTATCTCACATCTATCTGCCCTGGAAGGATACCGTCTTACCTGTACAAGACTTATCACCTAGCTGCACTACACCATCCCTGCCAGAGGACCTGCACAGCAGCGCTGGTCACCCTGACCAGGTACTACAGGTGGCGTCACGACAAACTACACAAACATTCTATCATCCTCTGGAAATATCCCACATTCCAGTGAGCGACCAGGGCACGGACATAGCTGTGCTACCCGTCACATCCCCCATAGAAGTCGACGGGCTTGGTGCCGAGTACCCCCAAAACCTGTGGCTCTGTGCGACTCAACTTTGGCGTCACGAACAGGATTCAGAAGCTCGCTATAAGCGAGTCCTGTGTGCCTTAATTGAACTGTTTTTTTGCTTGAGAATTGCAAAAATCATCATAGACTGTATTTGCCATTTTTCCGTCATATCTGCGCCACGAGGCACAGGTGAAGAATAAGGGCGTGCTCTCGTGGGCGTACACTCACTCCGTGGCGCGAAAACGATGTCCGCCCACTCTAAATGTTACTGCAATGTAAGATCGTGCCCCACAGCTCTGGAGTTCCGCCTCCTCATCCTCCTCAGTGGGTGGAAACGAACGCGAAGGTCCCGCCTCCCTACAAAAGATGGCGCCTCTCCTGATGCTAATGACACATGTCACTTGGCAGAGATGGCGAACGGACGTGAGCAGAAGTGGGAAGGGATGGAGGAGTCAGAGCTCTCCCCCCACGGAAGCGACCCGATCGCCACGGAGCCACCGTTTGGCACCCGACCTGGAAACCCTCCTACACTGGAAGAAGCGGAGGATACCCTGAGAGACCTGGCCCGGCACCGGGAGGAGGTCGCCAGGATGGAAGCGAGCTGGCGGGCCCTAAAACTACACTTGGAGCGGCGCCAATCCCTCTTACCCCCTGAAGTGTCTGTACCGGAAGGTGAGGCACCCGTTCCAGTAGAGGAGGCCGTGCGGGCATCCCAGCCCTTGCAATCTGAACCGGTTGCCAGTATCTCAGTGGAGGCATCCGTTCCAGTAGAGGAGGCCGTGCGGGCATCCCAGCCCTTGCAATCTGAACCGGTTGCCAGTATCTCAGTGGAGGCACCCGTTCCAGTAGAGGAGGCCGTGCGGGCATCCCAGCCCTTGCAATCTGAACCGGTTGCCAGTATCACAGTGGAGGCACCCGTTCCTGCAGAAAACGCCGCACCAGCACCCCAGATCCCGCTGTCTGCCCCCGTCGCTGAGGCAGAAGAAGCGACACCCGTCCTCATGGAGGAGGCCGCGCAGGCACCAGAGCTCTACCTGCCTGTACCGGAGCCCCGACCGTCATCTGTTCCAGAGCCGGCTGCTTCCGCCACAGGTGAGCGCCGCCAGCACTGGCGGGCGCCAGGAGAGCTGCCGCAAACCGGACATCGTAAGCTGGCGTTTGATGGTGGAGACATGGAGCTGCTGGTGGAGGAGAATTACAACCGGCGTCAGGAGGAAGAGTGGAGACGTCGGGAGCGGGAAGCAGAGCAACAAAGGGAGCAGCGAGAATCCCAAAAGCTTCGGCAACGTCACCTGGACAAGGACCTGGCAGAGAAGGCACGTATGAGAAACGATAAAAGTACGCAGAGGGAGCCGCGGCGTAAGGGTGCAGTACGGAACTTTAAGTTAAAAAGTGGTTGGGGCTTCATCCAGGAGCCTGGACTTTATTTAGAAGTCTTTGTAACCCGGCGGGACGTGGAGGCTCACCTCCCAGAAGGACACCCGTGGAGGGACCTGTTGGCAGGAGACTTGGTGACTTACACCCGACACTGGGGTTACAATGGATGGTACGCCCTAAATGTTACCAGGTGCGACCCCTACTCCCCAGAGTGTCAGGAAACTGACAGACCCTCCGAGCCTTCAGCCTCCCCCAACCAGGCCTCTGCACAAGTGCCCACCCACGCCGTAAATCTCCCCAGCCTCCCTCAGTGGTCTCCTCAGCAGCCCCAGCTATGGACATGATAATGATAGCTGGCCCGTACCCGGCGCCTGTTAGGCCCCCTGGGGTTCGTTCAGTCCGGGACATAGGGTTCCAGACCCGGAGGGAGACGAAAGAGGTGGCCACACAGACCCAGATAGCGGGTCACGACGTAACTGTACAAGCCACACGACGTCATCAGGTCTGGGTGGACCCTCCTGTCACGGATGTTTGGCAAGCTCCAGAAGAGTACCAGGTGGTACCTGTAAGAGGCCAGCCAAAGAAGTCTAAATAACCCGGACAGGGTCTCTGTATGTAAATAGTTAAATTATTGATGTACCCGGACGGGTGAATGTTCATAAAAAGAAGTTTATTGTTGCCTTAATATACCCAGGTTGGGTAATGGTTTGATGTACCCGGACGGGTGAATGTTCAGAAGAACAAGTTTATTGTTGCCTTTATATACCCAGGTTGGGTAATGGTGTTTCAATGTAATCAAAATGTTGAACTTTGAAGCCATGAACTGTACTGGCTCACAAACTTTTCTGTAAATAGTTGGCACTTCGGTGCTCCATCTTGGTTTTACAAAAAACTTAACTGTGCACTATTTTCAACTACCTCAGAAACTAAAAACCCGTTTGGTGTGGCCGAAAGTGAGGTCTGCTCAAGGAAAGTCTTGTAGCCCACCCAAGACCACAGTTGGAGGTTTGGAGCGGGTCCTCCACAAGCACAAGTAAAGGACACTGTGAAGTTACCCCGGTGGGGGTAGTCCTAAGAAGTCTCAACGAACTTCGGCAGTAATGCTATTTGCACTTTTGTAATGTTATTATTAAAAATTTTATTATGCAACATTTAACTTGAAGTGTTTCCTGCTTTCTTACTACGTCGCATAGTCCACTCTGCTACATCACTCTGCACCATTGCTCTATCTCACATCTATCTGCCCTGGAAGGATAGCGTGTTACCTGTAGAAGACTTATCACCTACCTGCACTACACCATCCCTTCCAGAGGACCTGCACAGCAGCGCTGGACACCCTGACCAGGTACTACAGGTGGCGTCACGACAAACTACACGAACATTCTATCATCCCCTGGAAATATCCCACATTCCAGTGATCGCCCAGGTCACGGACCGAGCTGTGCTACTCGTGACATCCCCCATAGAAGTCGACGTGATTGGTGCCGAGTACCCCCAAAACCCCTGTCTCTGTGCGACTCAACTTCCCTCACTGTGCTGGCACTTTACATTTACAATGCCTCTGGGTTTTTTTTTTGGGGGGGTGGGGAACATTCAGACTTTTGCTATGGGGCCCCATGATTTATATGTACGCCCCTGCTGCTGAGGCATGGTATTTAAGGCTGTTAAGGAGCCAACATACATGGACCTTGCCAGCAGCGTCGGACTGGAGTACCTTGGACCCACCAGAGAAAATATATTCTTGCGGCCCAACATCATACTTCCCAACCTTTGAATAAGGGAGAGAGGGACAAAGGCCGTGGCACGCTGTGCATGCTGCAGAAAATTTTAGGCCACGCCCGACAACACCCATTTCACAGCTAATCACACCCATATCCTCGCCCCAAGCATAACCATTTAGCACTGCTGATCACACTGACTGGTAATGAGGGCACAGTGGCTGGTACTGAGGAAAAGAAAGAAAGAGCAGAGAGAGAGAAAGAACAAACAGAGAAAGAAAGAGAGGAAGAAAGAAAAAGGGGAAAGAAAGAACAGAGAGAAAAAAGAACAGAGAGCGAGAAGGAAAGAACAGAGAGCGAGAAAGAAAGACTAGAGAGAGAGCCATAGGCGTAGCTAGGGTTTTGGTTTAGTGGGGGCAAAACTTCTGAGTGGGCCCATCATCAGAGAACCTCAGCAAATGACCGCGCTGTTGGCCAAAATAATCTATATATAAAAAGACCAATATTGATATTACCGCCATATGGTCTGTGTTAAATAATACCAGTCCTACAGAACATATAGATTACAGCACAGGTACAGATAATGACTTACCGCTGATGTTCTTTCTAATGGAATTGTTCACTTTTCATGTCTTTTCCATCTGGCCCACACCGACATGACGACTTCTCCAGCCAGGACTCGACTGCACCCCCATTAAAAAAAAAATAAAAAAAATACTCACCTCCCGGCTCCTGTGCTGCTCACTGTTCTCCCTCTCAGCGTCTGACAGCGGGCGCCGGCAGGTGATGTTATTGCGCCCGCTGTCATACGCTGAGAGGGGGATTATGGGAGAGAAGGAGCGCTCGCTCCTTCTCTCTCTATGCGGTCAGCTTTATCGGCTGGATGCCGATACAGCTGACCCTCCGATGACGGGTGGGGGACCCACTGCTGGCACCGGGCCCCCCCAATGCCTGTTCAGGCCCCATAGCTTCCGGGCGGCAGAGCAGGGAGAGCGATTCTCCCTGCTCTGCCGCAGAATGTAACTGTATCGTAGCTCCGGGTGGGCCCCCTCAGAGCGCGGGCCCCGGGGCCACCGCCCCCTCTGCCCCGCGACCTATCCTTTCAAACCAGGGCCCACCACGCAGGAGCTGGGGCCCACCGTAGGTTTCTCCGGTGTCCCGGAGCCTCAGTCCGACCCTGCTTGCCAGCCTGATAATACCAGGCCACAGCAGTCTGCTTATCTTTGCTGGTTAACAAAAATAGGGGATCCCCTGAAAAAAAATTGGCGTGGGGTCCACCCTATTTTTGTTAACCAGCCAGAAGAAGCAGACTGCTGAGGCCTGGTTTTTCAGGCTGGTAATGAGCCAATATCCATGGACCTTGCCAGCCTGATAATACCAGGGCACAGCAGTCTGCTTAGCTTGGCTGGTTAACAAAAATAGGGGATCCCCTCGAAAAAAAAAAACGGCGTAGGGGTCCCCCTATTTTTGTTAACCAGCCAAGTAAAATGCAGACTGCTGCGGCCTGGTATTAAAAGACTGTCAAGGCCCATGGATTTTGGCCCTCAACAGCCTGATAATACCAGGCTACAGCAGCCCCACATTTGGCGCATCAAAAGATGTGCCAATTGTGGCACTTTACCCGGCTCTTCCCACTGCCCTGTAGCGGTGGCAAGTGGGGTAATAAGGGGTTAATGTCACCGTTGATTGCACGGTGACAATAAGCCCGGTTAATAATGGAGAGGTGTCAATAAGACACCGATCCATTATTAATCCCAAAGTTTTTAAATGTATAAAAAAAAAGACACAGCAAGAAAAAAGTATTTTAATGAAATAAAAGAGACAACAGTTTTCATTTCTTTTGTTATACTCTCATTCCTGCGACGCCATCGATCTCCTGTAAAAAAAGGAAAAAAACAAACTAACAGTATACCACCTGTCCGATGCAGTCCATAGTAAAGACTGTCCCACGACGATCCAGCTCTGCTACATCGGAATGACAGGCAGAGGCTGTCATCCCGGCGCAGCACAGCTGATTACCTGCTTCCCCGGCGGTGACGTCATCGGACTGACTGCTTTACGCCGGGATTACCCAGCTGTCACTGCAGTTATCGCGAGAAACTGCATGTGACCGCCGGGGAAAGATGATGGCGGCCATCAACCAGTCCAGGCCGTGACCACCGGAGATCTTCTGCCAGGTAAGTGCCGCTGACTCCTGACAGACCCGACCGACGGACACTCACAGTGATAGTGACAATTCCGATTCCGGTATACGATATATGGGAAATATCGAAAGTCAATATCGAAAGTCCGATACAGCTAATATCGGCCGATACCCTATACTTGCGGTATCGTATCGCTCAACACTACTTGGTGCACCAACCGGGACAAATTGAACAACCGAGCCTTAGGTAACTTGGCTCCGGGTACTAAATCAATGGTTCAAACGTAGGGTCTATGTGGTGGCAGTGCCTCAGCCTCGCTTTCGGAAAACACGTCTTCGAAATCCTGCAGGTATTCCGGAATACCCTCCAGACCGACAAACGACACAGATACAGATTTAACTGAGTTGACAAGAGGTCCCAGGTTACAACATTTATCCTTGCATCCCCACTGAGTGATCTCCCCCGTTACCCAATCAATGGTAGGATTATGGCGATGAAGCCAAGGCATCCCCAGTACCAGTCCCGCAGGCAAGTTATCTAATACATGAGTGGGACCCACTTTCAGAGAAAAAAGTTCAGATCTGAAACAGATATCGTCCCAGGTAAGAGGGGACGAGTCAATTGCCACAAGTTTAACAGGATACTGAAGCCTGACTGTCCCTATCTTATTAAGAGTCATAACCGGGTATCAATCAGGTTAACAGCAGAACCACAGTCAACAAAGGCGGTAGTCTGAACAGGACCGTCACCAAGTTCCAGTTTTGCCTGAAGCACAATTTTTGCAAGTGAGGAAAAATGTACTTGAAGGTCTGGGTAGCCTCCTCGACTACTACCCAGACCTAGTCGTTTCCTGCCACCTTGGAGAATGACAGACAGGAGGGGCAGTCCTTTTTCCAATGTCCAGATTCCCCACAATAGAAGCACAACTGCTTCTCCCGGCGGCGTATTATTTCCTTCTCCTCACAGGTGACAGCGCTCACCTCCATAGTCACAGGAGGAGTCCGGGTCTCACCTCCACAGGAGAATAATGAGGTTTCGAGTTGCATAATGCCTCTTGCCCGCAGTCTGCGATACATGAGAACTGCTTAGGTCATGGCGTCCTCCAGGGAGTCAGGTGGCGGAACAACCCCCAAAGGGCGGCATCACTCCAAGAAACCTAAGCTGCCCATCGTCTAAGTTCAGAACAGAACTACTCAGCAGATTGCTTCCCGAGACAGACACTCATCACCTTGTCCTCAGCCAAACGCACTCTTTCCGGCTCATCGTAAATATGCTCTAAGGCTTCAAAAATCGCATCCACAGTCATTCTCTCCCAGGCAAAAGAGATAAAGAGAAAATGCCCAGGCTTGCGGGGTTCTCCTAAGCAGAGACATAACCACCCCCACCCTCTGTTTCTCATCCCCAGAGGAGTGGGGTCTCAAGGAGAAAAAGAGTTTACAGCCCTCCTTAAACACTCTAAATTCACAATTGTTACCAGCAAAAGTATCTGGTAACTTAACCGGGGGTTCGGGTGGGACTAAAATGACATCTCTAGCCCCCACCTACTGAAACCCTGCTGAAAGCGCCCCCTGAACCGAGTCCGCAACCTGCCGCTGGGACTGGGCCAGAGTTTGGTGCTCCAAATTTAGCTTCTGCAGGGACTGAGTCAGTTATATATCACGGAAGGGTTGCAAGTGAAACTAACCAATACAATCTCCCAGGAAGAAGGGTCCTGAAGACAGCCCCAGACTCCCAGAAACACGGGGCGAACAGGACTGAAGAGAGATTGCTTCAGGCCAGATAGGACCTGAAGCACCTGACTGCAGCTCCACAGAGCTAGGAGCTGATGGAAAACTCCAAGAAAGGTAACTACAGAACAGAGCTACTAAGGGGCATAGATAGGGACATAAACCAGATCCGAACGGGGTCAGAACACGGGATTGCACTACAGTACCAAGGGATTAGACATAACGGATAGTCGGGGCAAGGCAGAGGTCAATACCAAATCGACAGGGAAGGTACAGAAACAGAATCCAACAAGCAATATCCAGAGATCAGACCGAGTCAAAAACCAAGGTATCAAGCAAACTAGCACACGTCACAAAACACACTCAGGGATCAATCACTTAGCCAAAGGCAAAAGTATAACTGACGGGGATTGGAGCTTCCCAGGGCTATAAGAAGCTCTCCCGGAACCAAAGAGAGGCCACAATAATTAACCCCAGGTGTGCAGGTCAAAGCCTGCACTGAGGTCAAGACATTAACCCCTGGCATGCAGGTCAAAAACCAGCACTGGAATAATGACAAAATAATTTTCCACTGGGATATTTGGATCGTATTGGTAATATGTATGGGTGAAGATGAAGAAGCTTGAGCCAAGGGTGTGTTTATAGTTACGGACGGTGCACTCCTCTTTAAACTTAGTTTTTCAGGAGCATCCATAAGTTTGCTTGGTTTTCCTCCAACACTAATCTGCTTTCTCTAATTCAGCATCTCACAAACATGTTGCACTTTTCCCTTTATAAATGCACTTGTGTCTTTGGCAACATAATTTGGACGGGCATTTTTTAGGCCAAGTCTCAGATGCACATCTGTTACACCGATCTTCTGACGGGCATGAAACCCATTCTGGTAATTGATGGATGGCTAAAGGACGAATCATTGTGGGCTGTATCCTGAATCTCATACCTCCCATAGCCACTGCTTTTATTAATCATGTATGTTCGCATTCCCCTTTTCCTGATCACTTCATCCATATTTTTACTAAAAACCTGCACCTTCCCAGCAGCAACTGTGTAGGAAACCACTTTACAGTTTTGCAAGGTGTTTATGATGCCCCTAAAAAAAAAATTTGCACACTATGTTGATATGTACCCCCAGTGTATGGGCATTCCAAGTATAGATGAAATGCTCCTTTGTAATGTGAATTATTTATGAAACCCTCCCCCACGTTTCTTCCACGGGGGATTGTGTTCCGTGCAAATTTGGGCCAGGCCTTGCATTCGCTTCATGGACAAACTTTATTGTAATAAAAGCTAAAATAATAATGGAAACTTTTGTTTCATGTGGCCATCCAGTACGTAGTTTCAAAGGCTTATTGGGGAGCATATGACTTGGCAGCAGGGCAGGCCTTGTTGTCAATGACCTGTATAATTAAAGAGTATGGGAGTACAAATTGAATAATGAGAAGTAGATTTTCCAGGGCCCTTCAAGTACGTGGCTTCTAAAGCTTATCGGGGTGCTGTTAAGTTTTGGTAGCTGAGGAGAGCAGGCAAAAACGGCAATACACCAGAGAGGTTGGAATCTACTGGATTGCAGTACCCTGACTAACCACCACAACTAAAGGCAGCCGTGGAGCGTACCTACTTGGTCCTAGACGCCTCGTCACAGCCTGAGAAGCTAACTACACCTAAAGATAGAAAGAGGAAAACTATCTGCCCGGAGCAGATCCCCAAAGAACATAGGAAGCCCCCAAACATGTAATGGCGGTTAGACAAGAGGAAATACAGACAGAAAATAGTATGAGCAAACGTTGGGGCCCAAACTTCCTAGACAGAAAAGGATAGGAAGGAAACTGTCATGTGTGCATCGCCACGAAGATCGTCGCGGTTGCACATTCTGACTTCTCACAGCTGAGTTGCTGTTTCTTTGTGTTTGGCAGTTAGGGAGTTAATTCTGTCTGTGCTCAGTTCTGGGACTGGGTGCAGTTTCTCCCGGCTGCAATTAATTATTTGTTGATTGGTTTCCTTTAAATCTCTGGTGGTCTGTTTTGGGAGTTGCCAGTGAAATTCTTCATGCAGACCACAGATAGGATTGTATCTGTATAGACTTAAGTTAAAGAGCTCCTTAGTTGTTTTAAGCTCACCTTGCTTAGAGTTTAATATCCCAGATCATTTATGTTCCTTCTGTGTTTGAGTGTGTATGCAAGTCTGTGTTTTCTCCAGTCTGTCTTATATGTCTAATCTGTGTATTTAGCAGAGATCAGCCCATATCCCTTTGGTGGTAATCTGTATCCTTCTTAGGACTGATTACAGGGTTCAGGGACTGATAGGAGACAGGGTTAGGCTGGAGACTTGGACCTCTGAACCATTATCAGTACCTCCAAGGTGAGGGATTAGTTAGGACCCCAGTTTAGGGTCAGGTTAGACCCCCGGTCCTCCTCTTTCCTGTGACAGTGTATCAAGTCCTCAAGATTAACCCTGAGTTCAACGGATATCGTGTCAGGTAAATCTATTCTATATTTACATGCTGATGTTGCAAATCTATATGTTGTATAGAGTGTTGTTCTTTTAAGAATAGTTTACTGACATCGTACACATATCATAAGACCGCGTGACAGAAACTTACTGCAATCCCAAAAAACCCTAAAAAGTACCAACTCTACTAATTACAAAAACACCTGAGATCACACGACCTCTACCACCTAAATTAGTTCTCTGGTGTAACAAAACTAAGCCGCAGCCACTGAAAAAACTGGAAAAGGCAAATGAACAAATAACAGAGGCTCAGATAAACTGAGAGGAGCACAAGCCCCCGGAGGGACCTGGCTGACCTCCACAAGAGTGCAGGAAACAATGCAAAAAGCAAGCACAAAAATACAAGCAGAAAATATCTTATCTGTTAGCAGAAGATGCAGGCAAAACACAGCAAGCTTCCAAGAGAACCAGGACCCAAAGTTGAGACAAGAACAATTGATCACCGGCAACCCTGATGGGAGGGAACCTCCCTTATATAAGACCAGTCTGTAACTCCTGACCGCCAATCTTCACAATCTTCATTAAATGGTTCAGTACTGTTTGTAACCACCAGAGGAAGCTCCCGCTCAGAATTCATTTCTAACACATTCACAACAGTACCCCACCCTTGAGGAGGGGTCACTGAACCCTCACTTGGGCAGCCAGGTCGGTCAGGATGAGCTCTGTGATACGCACGGATCAGTCTCCTAGCATGAATGTCCGAAGCAAACACCCAAGAATTGTCCTCCTGACCATAACCTCTCCACTTAACCAAATACTGGAGTTTCAGTCTAGAAAAACGAGAATCCAATATTTTCTCAACCACATACTCCAGATTGCCCTTAACCAAAACAGGATCAAGAGGCGCAGCCATAGGAACCACTGGCTCGACAAACCTCTTCAATAAGGACTTGTGGAACATGTTATGGATCTTAAATGTTCCTGGGAGAAGTAAACGAAAGGAAACAGGATTAAGAATCTCCATGATCTTATAAGGTCCAATGAATCTAGGCTTAAACTTAGGAGATGCAACTCTCATAGGGATATTTCTTGAGGACAACCAGACCAAGTCCCCCACTTCAAACCGAGGACCATCAGTCCTATGCCGGTTGGCAAACCGCTGGGCCCTTTCCTGAAAGAGGGACAACCTCTCCACTACCTGGTCCCAAATCTGCTGCATACGCTCCACAACAGAGTCAACACCTGGACAGACAGAAGCCTCCGTCTGTCCCGAAGAAAATCGAGTGTGAAACCCAAAATTGCAGAAAAATGGAGACATCAAAGTGGCAGAACTAGCACTATTATTAAGAGCAAACTCAGCCAAAGGCAAAAAAGAGACCCATTCATCCTGATCAGCAGACACAAAGCATCTCAGATAAGTCTCCAATGTCTGGTTTGTTCTCTCAGTTTGTCCATTGGTCTGAGGATGAAAAGCCGAGGAGAAAGACAATTGAACACCAAGTTTAGAACAAAAAGTCCTCCAAAATCTGGAAACAAACTGGACTCCTCTGTCAGACACAATGTTCTCAGGAATGCCGTGTAACCGAACCACGTGCTGAAGGAACAAAGGCACCAATTCAGAGGAGGAAGGCAACTTAGGTAATGGCACAAGATGTATCATTTTGGAAAACCTATCACAAATCACCCAAATAACGGTCATTCTCTGAGAAACAGGGAGGTCGGAAATTAAATCCATATAGGTACGGGTCCATGGTCTCTTGGGTACAGGTAATGGCATCAACAAGCCACTAGAGCGAGAGCAAGGCTTGGAGCGAGAGCAAGTCCCGCAGGACTGCACAAATTCCGTGACGTCACGAGACAAAGTAGGCCACCAAAAGTACCGACTAACCAAGTCTCTGGTGCCAAAAATTCCGGGATGACCGGCCAACGCGGAACAATGAATCTCAGACATCACACTCTTTTTCCACCGGTCTGGGACAAACAATTTCCCAATAGGGCAGCGCTTGGGTTTATCCTCCTGACACCCTTCCAGAGCCAGTCTCAAATTGGGCGAGATGGCGGAAAGAACTACACCCTCTTTCAAAATAACAGCAGGATCAGATAACTCAGGAGAGTCCGCAAGGAAACTCCTCGATAGGGCATGCGCCTTAACATTCTTAGTGCCAGGAAGAAAGGAAACCACAAAATTAAAACGTGTGAAAAACAAGGCCCACCTGGCCTGTCTAGGATTAAGTCGCTTGGCTGATTCCAGATAAACCAGATTCTTATGGTCCGTGAGGACCACCACCTGATGTTTGGCTCCCTCCAGCCAATGTCTCCACTCTTCAAAAGCCCACTTCATGGCCAATAACTCCCGATTACCCACGTCATAATTACGTTCAGTTGGAGAAAATTTTCGAGAGAAAAAGGCACAAGGGTTACATTTAGAGGTCTCTGGATCTCTTTGGGTTAAAACGGCACCTGCCCCAATTTCAGAGGCATCAACCTCCACCTGAAATGGCAGAGAAACATCAGGCTGCCGTAGAACAGGAGCAGAAGTGAATCTCTGCTTAAGTTCCTGAAACGCAGAGACTGCCTCAGGAGGCCAATACACCACATCAGAACCATTTTTGGTCAAATCAGTCAATGGTTTAACAATAACAGAGAAATTACCAATAAATTTACGATAAAAATTGGCAAAACCCAAGAATCTCTGAAGAGCCTTTAATGAAGTAGCTTGGACCCAATCACAGATGGCCTGAACCTTGACCGGGTCCATTTCAATAACAGATGGGGACAAAATGAATCCAGAAATGAGATCCTCTGTACGCCAAAAAGACACTTTGATCCCTTCACATACAGAGCATTCTCTCTCAAAATCTGGAACACAGTCCGAACATGTTTCACATGAGAGTCACAGTCATTGGAAAAAATCAAGATATCATCCAAATAAACAATCAGAAATTTATCCACAAAATCCCTGAAAATGTCATTCATGAAGGACTGGAAGACACAAGGAGCATTAGTGAGCCCAAAGGGCATCACTAGGTACTCAAAATGCCCCTCTGGGGTATTGAATGCCGTCTTCCATTCATCCCCGTGCTTAATGCGAATAAGGTTATACGCCCCCCTGAGGTCAAGCTTGGTAAACCAAGTAGCACTTTTCACCCTGGAAAACAGGTCAGAAATCAAGGGTAACGGATATTGATATTTCACAGTGATATTGTTCAAGAGACGATAATCAATACACGGCCTTAATGAACCATCCTTTTTGGCCACAAAGAAAAAACCGGCACCCAAGGGTGAAGAGGAAGGTCTGATATGACCCTTCTCCAATGACTCCTTGATATAAGACCGCATAGCGTCATGTTCAGGTACAGACAAATTAAAAAGGCGACCTTTAGGGAATTTACTACCAGGCACTAATTCAATAGCTCATTCATAGCTCCTATGGGGGGGGCAAGGATGCAGATTTACTTTCGCTAAGCACATCAGAAAAATCAGTCAAAAAGTCAGGAACATCCTGACCCTGGGGAGAGGCAGAAAAAACAGGAGTGTTGGCATTAACACATTGGCAGCCCCAACTGGTTACAGACACAGATTTCCAATCCAAAACAGGATTATGAGACTGTAACCAAGGGAAACCTAGTACAATTATGTCATGCAGATTATACAGCACCAAAAATTTGCAACTCTCCTGATGATCAGGTTCAACCCTCATTATCACCTGAGTAGAGAACTGGGGTTTATTCTCAGCCAAAGGGGTAGAATCAATCCCCAGTAGGGGAATAGACTTCCGTAGGGGTATCAAGGGAAACCCACAACGTTTAGCAAAATCAAAATCCATCAGGTTAATAGCTGCTCCAGAATCAACAAAATCCTGAGCAGAAAATGTGGACAGGGAGCAAATCAGGGTAACAGTCAACAGAAATTTAGTCTGAACACTACCCAAGACAACTGAGCGTGCAAAACGTCTTCCCCGCTTAGGGCAGACTGAAATAGCATGAGAGGCGTCACCACAGTAGAAACATAACCCATTGCGTTTTCGAAACTCATGACGCTGTGCTCCAGAATCCACTCTATCACACTGCATGGGTTCAGAAGCTGGTTCACAAGGCAACACTATTCCACGGATACCTCTACGCTCACGCAAACGTCTGTCAATTTGAATCGCTAATGACAGAATCATTGAGACCAGAGGGAGTAGGGAAACCCACCATAACATCTTTTACATTCTCCGACAGACCCTTCCGAAAAAGGGCTGCCAAAGCATCATCATTCCATTTGGTCAGGACTGCCCACTTACGAAATTTCTGACAGTATAACTCAGCGTCCTCAAGCCCCTGATTTAATGCCAACAAGGTTTTTTCAGCTTGATCAGTGACATTAGGTTCATCGTACAATAACCCCAGAGCCAGAAAAAATGCATCGACATTACTCAAAACAGGGTCCCCAGGTGTCAGGGAAAAAGCCCAATCCTGAGGATCGCCGTGCAGGAGAGAGATGACAATTTGAACCTGCTGTGCTGCGTTCCCTGAGGACTTAGGTTTTAAGGCAAAAAACAACTTACAGTTATTTTTGAAATTCAGAAATTTAGCTCGATCCCTAAAAACAAATCTGGCATGGGGAGCCTAGGTTCCACAACAGGCAACCCTGCAAGATAGACAGCAATACTCCGAACTTCAGTGGCAAGCTGATCCACACGGCCAGACAACTGTGCAAGCTCCATTGAGAGAAAAAAAAAATATCCTCAGCACTCAGAGAAACAGAGGGAAAAAAAAAAAAGCTCTGACAACTCTGACAATCTTTTCTTTTTTTTTTTCACACTATTTTTCCCTTCTGTGAGTACCATATAATTGTCAGTTTGGCCGGTGATACTGTTATGTTTTGGTAGCTTTAGTAGAGCAGGCAAAAACGGCAATACACCAGAGAGGTTGGAATCTACTGGATTGCAGTACCCTGACTAACAACCACAACTAAAGGCAGCCGTGGAGCGTACCTACGTTGGTCCTAGACGCCTCGTCACAGCCTGAGAAGCTAACTACACCTAAAGATAGAAAGAGGAAAACTATCTGCCCTGGAGCAGATCCCCAAAGAACATAGGAAGCCTCCAAACATGTAATGCCGGTTAGACAAGAGGAAATACAGACTCAGACAGAAAATAGTATGAGCAAACGTTGGGGCCCAAACTTCCTAGACAGAAAAGGATAGGAAGGAAACTTACTGCAATCCCAAAAAATCCTAAAAAGTACCAACTCTACTAATTACAAAAACATCTGAGATCACACGACCTCTACCACCTAAATTAGTTCTCTGGTGTAACAAAACTAAGCCGCAGCCACTGAAAAAACTGGAAAAGGCAAATGAACAAATAACAGAGGCTCAGATAAACTGAGAGGAGCACAAGCCCCCGGAGGGGACCTGGCTGACCTCCACAAGCGTGCAGGAAACAATGCAAAAAGCAAGCACAAAAATACAAGCAGAAAATATCTTATCTGTTAGCAGAAGATGCAGGCAAAACACAGCAAGCTTCCAAGAGAACCAGGACCCAAAGTTGAGACAAGAACAATTGATCACCGGCAACCCTGATGGGAGAGAACCTCCCTTATATAAGACCAGTCTGTAACTCCTGATCGCCAATCTTCACAATCTTCATTGAATGGTTCAGTACTGTTTGTAACCACCAGAGGGAGCTCCCGCTCAGAATTCATTTCTAACACATTCACATCAGGGTGCATGCTACTTTGGGGCAGGCCAGGCCTTGCATTCAATGCAACATTTTTTATGGAAGCCATCCTGTACCTCTCGTGAAACGGGTATTGGGGTGTGTCAGAATTCTTGGCAGCTCATCCACTCACTGCATAGGAAATAACAGCACAGGAGACACACTGCTTAATAATGGCCCTTTAAGAAGATTAATGCTGCCTGATGCCCCTGTAAAAATAGGCTCTGTGACTTTAAGAGTCCCTCCTTCATAAATGAAACAAGATATGTCTGCTTATGTGTCACACACCACAAGGCCAGCTAGGGTTGTTAACCCCTCTCTGACATTAGACGTACTATCCCGTCCATAAAACCCGTGCCATTCTGACCATGGACGGGATAGTACGTCATAGGCGATTAGCTGCGCTCCCTCCGGGAGCGCAGCTAATCGCCGCCGGGTGTCAGCTGATTATCACAGCTGACACCCGTGACTGTGTGTCAGGAGCGGTCACGGACCGCTCCCGGCACATTAACCCCTTGCACACCGCGATCAAACATGATCGCGGTTGTACTGGGGGCACAGGGGAGGATCGCGCAGGCAGGGGGCTCCCTGCGCGCCCCCCTGAGACCCTCAGACCAGCGCGATGTGATCGCGCTGCTCTGAGGGCTTCCTCCCTCCCAGGACCCGGATCCAAGATGGCGCTGGGGTCCTGGAGGGAGGCGGCTACCTCAGTGCCTGCCGAGAGCAGGCACTGAGAAGCCTGCTGCACTGCCTGAGCGATCGCTGGTGTGACAGAGTGCTGTGCACACTGTCACACCAGCGATCTGATGAAATACAGTGATGTCCCACCCTGGGACAAAGTAAAAAAGTAAAAAAAAGTAAAAATAAACATGTGTAAAAAAAAATCCAAAAAAAAAAAAAAATATTCCCAATAAATTCATTACTTATTGTAAATAAAAAAAATAAAACAATAAAAGTACACATATATGGTATCGCCGCGTCCGTAACGACCCCCCCTATAAAACTGTCCCACTAGTTAACCCCTTTTGTGAACCCCTTAAAAAATAAAAAATAAAAACAAAGCAAAAAATCAGTGCTTTATCATCATACCGCCGAACAAAAAGTGGAATAACACGCGATCAAAAAGACGGATATAAATAAACATGGTACCGCTGAAAACGTCATCTTGTCCCGCAAAAAACGAGCCGTCACACAGCATCATCAGCGAAAAAATAAAAAAGTTATAGCTCGCAGAATAAAGCGATGCAAAAATAATTATTTTTTATATAAAATTGTTTTTATTCTATAAAAGCGCCAAAACATAAAAAAATTATATAAATGAGGTATCGCCATAATCGTACTGACCCGAAGAATAAAACTGCTTTATCGATTTTACCACACGCGGAACAATAAAAACGCCTCACCCAAAAGAAATTCATGAATTGCTGATTTTTGTTCATTCTAACCTCCCAAAAATCGAAATAAAAAGCGATCAAAAAATGTCACGTGCTCAAAAATGGTACCAATAAAAGCGTCACCTCGTCCCGCAAAAATTAAGACCTCACATGACATTGTGGGCCAAAATATGCAAAAATTATAGCTCTCAAAATGTGGCGATGCAAAAAACTACTTTTTGCAATAAAAAGCGTCTTTTAGCGTGACAGCTGCCAATCACAAAAACCGCTATAAATAGTAAATCAAACCCCTTTATCACCCCCTTAGTTAGGGAAAAATAATAAAATAAAAAAATGTATTTATTTCCATTTTCCCATTAGGGTTAGGGTTAGGGTTTCGGCTAAAGTTAGGGTTAGGGTTGGCGCTAAAGTTAGGATTAGGGTTAGAGTTAGGATTAGGGTTAGGGTTGGGATTAGGGTTGGGACTAGGGTTAGGGGTGTGTTGGGGTTAGGGTTGGAGTTAGAATTGGGGGGTTTCCGCTGTTTAGGCACATCAGGGGCTCTCCAAATGTGACATGGCGTCTGATCTCCATTCCAGCCAATTCTGCGTTGAAAAAGTCAAACGGTGTTCCTTCACTTCTGAGCTCTGCCATGCGTCCAAACAGTAGTTTATCCCCACATATGGGGTATCAGCGTACTCTGGACCCCAAGAGTTATTGTGAAATTTGTCCTATTTCTTCTGTTACCCTTGGGAAAATAAAAAACTGGGGGCGAAAATATTATTTTTGTAAAAAAAATAAGATTTTTTTGTTTTTACGGCTGTACATTATAAACTTCTGTGAAGCACTTGGGGCTTCATAGCGCTCACCACACATCTAAATAAGTTCCTTGTGGGGTCTATTTTCCAAAATGGGGTCACTTGTTGGGGATTTCCACTGTTTAGGCGCATCAGGGGCTCTCCAAATGCGACATGACGCCCCCAGACCATTCCATCAAAGTCTGCAATCCAAAACGTCACTACTTCCCTTTCCGAGCCCTGACATGCGCCCATACAGTAGTTTTCTCCCACATATTGGGTATCAGCGTACTCAGGACAAATTGGACAACAACTTTTGGGGTCCAATTTCTCCTGTTGCCCTTGTGAAAATAAAATATTGGGGGCGAAAAAATCATTTTTGTAAAAAAAAAAAGGATTTTTTATTTTTACGGCTGTGCGTTATAAACTTCTGTGAAGCACTTCGGGGTTCAAAGTGCTCACCACACATCTAGGTAAGTTCCTTGTGAGGTCTATTTTCCAAAATGGGGTCACTTGTGGGGGGTTTCCACTGTTTAGGCGCATCAGGGGCTCTCCAAATGCGACATGACGCCCCCAGACCATTCCATCAAAGTCTGCAATCCAAAACGTCACTACTTCCCTTTCCGAGCCCTGACATGCGCCCATACAGTAGTTTTCTCCCACATATTGGGTATCAGCGTACTCAGGACAAATTGGACAACAACTTTTGGGGTCCAATTTCTCCTGTTACCCTTGTGAAAATAAAATATTGGGGGCGAAAAAATCATTTTTGTAAAAAAAAAAAGGATTTTTTATTTTTACGGCTGTGCGTTATAAACTTCTGTGAAGCACTTCGGGGTTCAAAGTGCTCACCACACATCTAGATAAGTTCCTTGTGGGGTCTATTTTCCAAAATGGGGTCACTTGTGGGGGGTTTCCACTGTTTAGGCGTATCAGGGGCTCTCCAAATGCGACATGACGCCCCCAGACCATTCCATCAAAGTCTGCAATCCAAAACGTCACTACTTCCCTTCCGAGCCCTGACGTGCACCCATACAGTAGTTTTCTCCTACATATTGGGTATCAGCGTACTCATGACAAATTGGACAACAACTTTTGGGTTCCAATTTCTTCTGTTACCCTTGTGAAAATAAAATATTGGGGGCGAAAAAAACATTTTTGTAAAAAAAAAAAAGGATTTTTTATTTTAAGGCTGTACGTTATAAACTTTAGTGAAACACCTGGGGGTTCAAAGTTCTCACCACACATCTAGATAAGTTCCTTGAGGGGTCTAGTTTCCAAAATGGTGTCATTTGTGGGGGGTTTCCACTGTTTAGGCAGATCAGGAGCTCTCCAAACACGACATGGCGTCCAGCCAATTCTGCGTTGAAAAAGTGAGATGGCGCTCCTTCCCTTCCAAACTCTGCCATGCACCCAAACAGTGGTATACCCCCACATATGGGGTATCAGTGTACTCAGGACAAATTGCACAATAACTTTTGGAGTCTTGTTACCCTTGGAAAAATAAAAATTGGGGTGAAAAGATCATTTTTGTGGAAAAAATATGATTTTTAAATTTTTACGGCTCTACGTTATAAACTTGTGTGAAGCACTTGAGGGTTCAAATTGCTCACCAAAGATCTAGATAAGTTCCTTAGGGGGTCTAGTTTCCCAAATGGGGTCATTTGTGGGGGGTTTCCACTGTTTAGGCACATCAGGGGCTCTCCAAATGGAACATGGCATCCAATCTCAATTCCAGCCAATTTTGGTTGGAAAAAGTCAAATGGTGCTCCTTCCCTTCCGAGCTCTGCCGTGCGCCCAAACAGTGGTTCCCCCCCACATATGGGGCATCAGCGTACTCAGGACAAATTGGACAACAACTTATGTGGTCCAATTTCTCCTGATACCCTTGGGAAAATAAAAAATTAGTGACTAAAAGATAATTTTTGTGGGAAAAAAATAGGATTTTTTATTTTCATGCCCGGGCATTATAAACTTGTGTGAAGCACTTGGGGGTTCAAAGTGCTCACCAAAGATCTAGATAAGTTCCTTAGGGGGTCTAGTTTCCAAAATGGGGTCACTTGTGGGGGATTTCCACTGTTTAGGCTCATCTGGGGCACTGCAAACGGAACATGACCCCCATCAACGTCTGCATTCCAAAACGTTACTACTTCCTTTCCAAGCCCTGCCGTGCGCCCAAACAGTTTTCCACCCCCACATATGGGGTATCAGCGTACTCAGGACAAATTGGACAACAACTTTTGGGGTCCAATTTCCTTGGGAAAATTCAAAAATTTAGGACTAAAAAATCATTTTTGTGGAATTTTTTTTTTTTTTTTTTTTCACACCCAGGCATTATAAACTTTTGTGAAACACTTGGGGGTTCAAAGTGCTCACAACAGATCTAGATAAGTACCTTAGGGGGTCTAGTTTCCAAAATGGTGTCACTTGTGGGGGGTTTCCACTGTTTAGGCGCATCAGAGGTTCTCCAAGCGCGACATGGCGTCCAATCTCAACTCCAGCCAATTTTAGTTTGAAAAAGTCAAACGGCGCTCCTTCCCTTACGAGCTCTGCCGTGTGCCCAAACAGTGGTTTTCCCCCACATATGGGGTATTGGCGTACTCAGGAGAAATTGCATAACAACCTTATCTGTCCATTTTCTCCTTTTACCCTTGTGAAAATAAAAAAAAGTTTGTAAAAGATCATTTTTGTGGCTAAAAGTTAAATATTCATTTTTTCCTTCCACGTTGCTTTAGTTCCTGTGAAGCACCTGAAGGGTTAATAAACTTCTTGAATGTGGTTTTGAGTACCTTGAGGGGTGCAGTTTTTAGAATGGTGTCACTTTTGGGTATTTTCTGTCATGTAGACCCCTCAAAGTGACTTCAAATGTGAGGTGGTCCCTAAAAAAAATGGCTTTGTAAATTTTGTTGTAAAAATGAGAAATCGCTGGTCAACTTTTAACCCTTATAACTTCCTAACAAAAAAAAATTTTGATTCCAAAATTGTGCTGATGTAAAGTAGACATGTGGGAAATGTTATTTCTTAACTATTTTGTGTTACATATTTCTCTGTTTTAAGGGAATAAAAATTCAAAGTTTGAAAATTGCTAAATTTTCAAAATTTTCGCCATATTTGCGTATTTTTCAAAAATAAACGCAAGTTATATGGAAGAAATTTTACCACTAACATGAAGTACAATATGTCACGAGAAAACAATCTCAGAATCGCGAAGATCCGTTGAAGCGTTCCGGAGTTATAACCTCATAAAGAGACAGTGGTCAGAATTGTAAAAATTGTCCCGGTCATTAACGTGCAAACCACCCTTGGGGGTGAAGGGGTTAATAGTGTTGAGCGATACTGCTCGATATCTAAAAATATCGGATCGGAATGGTATCGCCGATATCACTAAATATCGCCGATATCCGATTCCGATACCGGAAGTCCCATGTAAGTCTATGGGAACAAAAAATCGCAACAAGAAAAAACCCTTTCTTTCGTTGTAAACACAAAATATACACACATAGAATACATATATATATATACATGTCATTGTGACATATATATATATACATATATTTATAGTTTACACACTTCTACATAGTAAAATAGACTCTGATTCAATTGCCGGGTAAAGCCGTGACATACCCCATAGAAGTCGACGGGCTCGGTGCCGAGTACCCCCAAAACCTCTGGCTCTGTGCGACTCAACTTGGGCGTCACGAACAGGATTCTGTAGCTCGCTATAAGCGAGTCCTGTGTGCCTGAATTGAACTGGTTTTGTGCTTGAGAATTGCTAAAATCATCAGAGAATGTATTTGCCATTTTTCCGCCATATCTGCGTCACGACGAGGCACTGGTGAAGAAGAAGGGCGTGCTCTTCGTGGGTGTACACTCACTCAGTGGCGTGAAAACGATGGCCGACCACTCTAAATGGTACTGCAATGTAAGATCGTGCCCCACAGCTCTTCAGTTCCGCCTCCTCATCCTCCTCAGTGTGCGGAAACTAACACGAAGGTCCCGCCTCACTACAAAAGAGGGGCCCTCTCCAGATGCTAATGACACATGTGACTTGGCAGAGATGGCTAATGGACACGAGCAGAAGTGTGAAGGGATGGAGCAGTCAGAGCTCTCCCCCCACGGAAGCGACCCGATCGCCACGGAACCACCGTTGGGCACCTGGCCTGGAAACCCTCCTACGCTGCAAGAAGCGGAGGATACCCTAAGAGGCCTGGCCCGGCACCGGGAGGAGGTCGCCAGGATGGAAGCCAACTGGCGTGCCCTAAAACTAAACTTGGAGCGGCGCCAATCCCTCTTACCTGAAGTGTCTGTACCGGAAGGTGAGGCACCCGTTCTAGTAGAGGAGTCCGTGCGGGCATCCCAGCCCTTGCAATGTGATCCGGTTGACGTTGTCGCAGTGGAGGCACCCGTTCCTGCAAAAAACTCTGCACCGGCAGCACCCCAGATCCCGCTGTCTGCCCCCGTCGCTGAGACAGAAGAAGCGACACCCGTCCTCATGGTGGAGGCCGCGCAGGCACCAGAGGTCTACCTGTCTGTACCGGAGCCCCGACTGTCATCTGTTCCAGAGCCGGCTGCTTCCTCCGCAGGTGAGCGCCGCCAGGACTGGGGGGCGCCAGGAGAGCTGCCGCAAACCGGACATCATAAGCTGCAGTTTGATGGTGGAGACATGGAGATGCTGGAGGAGAATTACAACCGGCGTCAGGAGGAAGAGTGGAGACGTTGGGAGCGGGAAGCAGAGCGACAAAGGGAGCAGTGAGAATCCCAAAAACTTCGGCAACGTAACCTGGAGAAGGACCGGGCAGATAAGGACAGGATGAGAAAAGATAAAGGAACCCTGAGGGAGCCGCGGCGTAAGGGTGCAGTACGGAGCTTTAAATTGAAAGGTGGTTGGGGCTTCATCCAGGAGCCTGGACTTTATTTAGAAGTCTTTGTAACCCGGCGGGACGTGGAGGCTCACCTCCCAGAAGGACACCCGGGGAGGGACCTGTTGGCAGGAGACTTGGTGACTTACACCCGACACTGGCATCAGAAGAGTACCAGGTGGTAACTGGAACCCCTGCCAAAGAATTATAAATAACCCGGACAGGGTCCCTGTATGTAAATAGTTAAATTTGTAGCGTCGGCGTCCCTGCCTTCTGCCAGGCAGGGACGCTGTTCCCCTGCAGCAGCGTCCTCTGCCAGGCAGGGACGTCGCCCCCCTTACCCTTCCTCAGCGTCCTCCTTCCGCCCTGCTGGGGCCGCGCGCTCCTTCCCTGCTGCTGGACTTAGGGCGCGCGCCCGCGCCCTCCCCCGCTCTTAAAGGAGCCGCGCGCATTTTTCAAATAAGTCCCCGGCCAATGCCGGAGGACTCCACCCTATATTAAGGGCTTCCTCCTTAATGGAGGTGCCCGAGCAATGTTATTGTTGCACTGTTTCACTCTGCTTCAGCCCTCAGGTCCCGTCACCAGTTACCTGCCTGTTTCCTGCCCGTTTGCTGTATGCTACCTGTCCGCAAGTCTACCCGGAGGTTCGGACGTCACAAGTGGTGATCCACGGCTATTCCAGAGACTCTTGCCTGCTCACTTGGGAGCGATCATCTGCCATCTGACTGCAGCCCTACCCGGAGGTTCGGACGTCACAAGCGGTGATCCCCGGCTGTTCCAGAGACTCTCGCCTGCTCACTTGGGAGTGTCCATCCGCCATCTGCCTGCTAGCCTACCGGGAGGCTTCACCATCTCAGGTCGTATATACCTGTCCATCTAGAGACTGCCCCGGTTACTTGCTGTGACAACCTGCCTGTCAATCCAGAGACTGCCCGGTCACTTGCCGTGACAACCTGCCTGTCTATCCAGAGACTACCCCGGTCACTTGCCGTGACAACCTGCCTGTCAATCCAGAGACTGCCCCGGTCACTTGCCGTGACAACCTGCCTGTCTATCCAGAGACTGCCCCGGTCACTTGCCGTGACAACCTGCCTGTCAATCCAGAGACTGCCCCGGTCACTTGCCGTGATCCTTTCCCGTATAACCAGAGACTGCCCCGTCACTTGCCGTGACTTCCTGTCCGTCTCCCTGGGCGCCACCCGCTCTCTTACAAGTATATCCTTCTTGTATAAATAAAGCTCAGAGGTTCCACCTACCTGACCCGTTACAGTTTGCTCGGGCCATGGAACCCGGTGGCACCCAAACCCCTTCGCTATCTGACCTGTGTCATGAACTGTCTCGTCAGAGGTCTCAACAGAGTCCATCCTGGGTCATCTGCGGTGTGTTAATTCCCGCCTGGACACTCTGAATACTTTCCCGACTACCACCGCGAGCACCATGACTCGCAATCCGGCAGTTCCGCTGCTTACCAACTCCGTGGTTTCTATTCCAGGACCTCGACTTTCAGCTCCTCCTCGGTTTGGAGGCGACCCTGCTCTGGCTCGGGGTTTCATCAATCAATGTACCATGCATTTTGAACTCCTGGCACACCAGTTTAACTCTGACCGGGCCAAAATTGCCTTCATCATGTCACATCTCACCGGAGAGGCCCTGGCCTGGCTAAATCCTCTTTGGGAAAGAGAAGATCCTCTGGTGTCTAACCTGTCTGCTTTTCTCTTAGCCTTCCGGAAGGTATTCGATGAACCCGGACGGAAGACCTCCTCTGCATCATCTCTGCTGCGTCTTCGTCAGGAGAGTCTCACCGTGGGTCAATATGCCATAAGGTTTCGTACCCTTGCCTCAGAGCTGGCTTGGGATAATGACGCTCTGATAGCTGTCTTCTGGGAGGGCCTGTCCGGCCGCATTAAAGATGAACTTGCCGGTCGGGACATTCCAACCTCTCTCGATGACCTAATAACTCTGGCCAATCGAATTGATCTCCGGTTCCAGGAGCGAGCCAAAGAGGTCACCCGTGAGAGAAGGTTTCCTCGCCTAGCTCCTTCATTTCAGAGACCTGTAACTCCTTCCGTATTTCCTCAAGTGCCCCCGGCAGAGCCCATGCAGGTCGACCAGACCAAGATGGTCAAAGCCCGTCAGGACTCATGCCGTGCTGAGGGGAGTTGCTTCTACTGTGGCAGTAAGGAGCACCGGATCCGTACCTGCCCAGAGAGGTCGGGAAATGCCTGTGTCTAGGTTCGCTCGGAGAGGTCCACCTAGACAAGAATAATCCTCTTCATCTCTGCTGCTGTCTGTCTCAATTCTCCTCGGTGAGAACCGTTACTTCGAACTAGCCCAACTTGATTCTGGAGCAGCTGGGAATCTCGTTTCACAGGCTCTGGTAGAGAAATATCGCATTCCCACCAAACCTCTGCTTGAACCAGTATCTGTTGCTGCTGTAGATGGGGGTCTTCTACCACGTCCCATCCAGCTTATCACCGAGGCTATAACCCTGCAGGTGGGAATGTTACATTCTGAGAGTATCTCATTTCATGTTCTACCTGGACTCTCTCACGCTTTCTTACTAGGTCTGCCTTGGCTCCAAAAGCATGCACCCGTGCTCGACTGGCAGACTGGAGAGATTCTTCTCTGGGGACAGGACTGTCATCAAACGTGTCTGGTGCCTGTTCATCCTGTCCGTCCTTCTCCTACACCTGCTAATCTACCAGGACTCCCGATTCCATATTGGTCTTTCGCTGATGTCTTTAATAAAAAGGAGGCAGAGACATTACCCCCACACAGACCGTATGATTGCCCGATCGACCTGCTACCTGGTACTACGCCTCCCCGTGGGCGTATTTACCCATTGTCCGCTGCTGAGACCAGGTCGATGTCCGAATATATCGAGGAGAACTTGGCCAAAGGATTCATCCGGAAATCTACCTCCCCAGCGGGAGCATGTTTCTTCTTCGTAAAAAAGAAAGACGGATCTCTCCGTCCCTGTATTGACTACAGAGGCTTAAATTTGATCACGGTGAAGAATAAGTACCCTCTTCCGCTCATTCCAGAATTGTTTGATCGACTTAGAGGGGCGAGAATCTTCACCAAACTGGATCTTCGTGGGGCATACAACCTGGTTCGTATCCGTCGGGGAGATGAAAGGAAGACGGCATTCAACACCCGGGACGGCCACTACGAGTATTTGGTGATGCCCTTTGGTCTCTGTAATGCTCCAGCAGTCTTTCAGGAGTTGGTCAATGACATCTTTCGGGACCTCCTCTACTCTTGCGTTGTGGTGTACCTAGACGATATCTTGGTCTTCTCTCCGGACCTCCAGTCTCACCGGAGGGATGTTCGTCAGGTTCTGCTCAGGCTCAGGCAGAATCACCTCTTCGCCAAATATGAGAAGTGCCTCTTTGAGCAGACCTCGCTTCCGTTTTTGGGCTACATCATTTCTCAGACAGGCCTACGAATGGATCCGGAGAAACTGTCTGCCATCGAGAAGTGGCCTCGACCGGAGGGGTTGAAGGCCATTCAGCGGTTCCTGGGATTCGCCAACTATTACCGCCTCTTCATACCGCACTTCTCTTCCAGGACTGCTCCAATCTCCGCGCTCACCCGCAAGGATGCTAACCCCAAACAGTGGACGCCCGAAGCAGAGGAGGCCTTTCTTTCCTTAAAACAGGCCTTCTCTTCCGCTCCAGTGCTGCATCGCCCGGACGGCAACAAGCAGTTCTTCCTGGAGGTGGACGCTTCCTCCTCTGGAGCCGGAGCGGTACTCACTCAAAAATCTTCATCCGGGAGGATGGTATCCTGCGGCTTCTTCTCCAAACTCTTCTCCTCCTCCGAGCGCAACTACTCCATAGGAGACCGAGAGTTATTGGCCATCAAGTTGGCATTGGAGGAGTGGCGTTACCTACTCGAGGGGGCTCTTCATCCGGTAATCATTTACACGGACCACAAGAATCTGGCTTACCTCCAGCATGCTCAGAGACTTAACCCTCGCCAAGCCCGTGGTCCTTGTTTTTTGCCCGCTTCGATTTTCTCTTGCATTTTCGCCCGGCTGACAAGAACGTCAAGGCTAATGCCTTGTCCCGGTCTTTCCTGGTGTCAGATCTCGAGGAAGAACCTAAACATATCATCGATCCCGCCAGAGTGATGCGGGTGGCTCCCGTGAGTCTAAATCGTCTCCCTCCTGGTAAGACGTTCGTATCAGTAACCGACCGGAAGAGAATCCTACACTGGGGTCATTCGTCTAAACTAGCTGGCCACGCTGGTCAGAAAAAGACCCTCCAACTCATAACCCGGCATTATTGGTGGCCTACCCTGCACAAGGACGTAATAGACTTTGTATCTGCCTGTGTCTCCTGTGCCCGCAACAAAGTTCCGAGACACCTGCCTGCCGGCCGTCTTCTTCCGCTTCCTGTACCCGCTGCCCCCTGGCAGCATATAGCCATGGACTTCATAACAGATCTGCCCGTTTCTGCCGGTTGTACGGTCATTTGGGTGGTCGCTGACCGCTTTTCCAAGATGGCTCACTTCATTCCTCTGCCAGGTCTTCCGTCTGCACCCGAGTTGGCTAAAGACTTTATCCGCCACATCTTCCGTCTCCATGGTCTGCCTCGTCACATTGTGTCGGATCGTGGGGTACAGTTCACCTCACGTTTCTGGAGAGCCACTTGTAAGTTGCTAGACGTCACCTTGGATTTCTCCTCCGCTTACCACCCGCAGTCCAATGGACAAGTTGAGCGAATCAATCAGAATCTGACCAGTTATCTCCGGCACTTTGTTAATGCCCACCATTCTGACTGGGTGGAGCTCCTGCCTTGGGCCGAATTCTCTTACAATAATCACGAGAGCGAATCTTCCTCCAAGTCTCCGTTTTTTGTAGTCTTCGGTCAGCACCCTCGGATCCCTGTTCCTGTCACCATCTCTGTGGACAATCCAGCTGCGGAATCTCTGGTTAGAGAATTTTCCTCCATATGGGAGAGTACCCGATTCGCACTCATTCAGTCATCCGAGCGTATGAAGAGACATGCTGACAAAAGACGTCTGGATCCTCCTCAATTCCGTCCTGGGGATAAGGTCTGGCTTTCGTCCAAGTATGTCCGGCTCAAGATTCCTTCCTACAAGTTAGGCCCTCGGTTCATCGGTCCCTTTGAGATCATCAGTCAGATCAACCCGGTGTCCTATAAATTGAAACTCCCGGCCAATTTGCGCATTCCTAACTCTTTCCATGTATCTCTCCTCAAACCGGTGGTACTTAACTCTTTTTTCAAGTCTACAGGTACACCTCCTGCTCCAGTGTCTGCTGACGATGAATTTGAGGTAGAGAACATTCTGGCCACCAAAAGGGTAGGAAGAAAGACTTATTTTTTGGTGGATTGGAAGGGGTTTGGTCCTGAGGAGAGAACGTGGGAGCCTCGGGAGAACATCCATGCCCCTCTCATCCTAGCTAAATTTCTTTCTGGCCTAAAGAGGGGGGGGGCCTAGAGGGGGGGTACTGTAGCGTCGGCGTCCCTGCCTTCTGCCAGGCAGGGACGCTGTTCCCCTGCAGCAGCGTCCTCTGCCAGGCAGGGACGTCGCCCCCCTTACCCTTCCTCAGCGTCCTCCTTCCGCCCTGCTGGGGCCGCGCGCTCCTTCCCTGCTGCTGGACTTAGGGCGCGTGCCCGCGCCCTCCCCCGCTCTTAAAGGAGCCGCGCGCATTTTTCAAATAAGTCCCCGGCCAATGCCGGAGGACTCCACCCTATATTAAGGGCTTCTTCCTTAATGGAGGTGCCCGAGCAATGTTGTTGTTGCACTGTTTCACTCTGCTTCAGCCCTCAGGTCCCGTTACCAGTTACCTGCCTGTTTCCTGCCCGTTTGCTGTATGCTACCTGTCCGCAAGTCTACCCGGAGGTTCGGACGTCACAAGTGGTGATCCACGGCTATTCCAGAGACTCTTGCCTGCTCACTTGGGAGCGATCATCTGCCATCTGACTGCAGCCCTACCCGGAGGTTCGGACGTCACAAGCGGTGATCCCCGGCTATTCCAGAGACTCTTGCCTGCTCACTTGAGAGCGATCATCTGCCATCTGACTGCAGCCCTACCCGGAGGTTCGGACGTCACAAGCGGTGATCCCCGGCTGTTCCAGAGACTCTCACCTGCTCACTTGGGAGTGTCCATCCGCCATCTGCCTGCTAGCCTACCGGGAGGCTTCACCATCTCAGGTCGTATATACCTGTCCATCTAGAGACTGCCCCGGTTACTTGCTGTGACAACCTGCCTGTCAATCCAGAGACTGCCCCGGTCACTTGCCGTGACAACCTGCCTGTCTATCCAGAGACTACCCCGGTCACTTGCCGTGACAACCTGCCTGTCAATCCAGAGACTGCCCCGGTCACTTGCCATGACAACCTGCCTGTCTATCCAGAGACTGCCCCGGTCACTTGCCGTGACAACCTGCCTGTCAATCCAGAGACTGCCCCGGTCACTTGCCGTGATCCTTTCCCGTATAACCAGAGACTGCCCCGTCACTTGCCGTGACTTCCTGTCCGTCTCCCTGGGCGCCACCCGCTCTCTTACAAGTATATCCTTCTTGTATAAATAAAGCTCAGAGGTTCCACCTACCTGACCCGTTACAAAATTGTTGATGTACCCGGACGGGTGAATGTTCATATAAAAGTTTTTTAATTTAATAAAAAAAACAACACAGTTTTCATTACTTTTATTACAGTCTCATCCTGCGACGCCATCGATCTCCTGTAAAAAAATGAAAAAAAAAAACAGCAGTATACCACCTGTCCGACGCAGTCCATAGTAACGAGTGTCCCACGACGATCCAGCTCTGCTACATCAGAATGATAGGCAGAGCCTGTCATCGCGACGCAGCACAGCTGATTACCTGCTTCCCCGGCGGTGACTTCATCGGACTGCTTTACGGCCGGGATTACCCAGCAGTCACTGCAGTTATCACGAAAAACTGCATGTGACCGCCAGGGAGAAGATAATGGCGGCCATCAAGCAGTCCAGGACGTGACCGCCGGAGAGCTTCTGCCAGGTAAGTGCCGCTGACTCCTGACAGACCCGACCGACGGACACTCACAGTGACAGTGACAAATCCGATTCCGGTATCCGATAAGACGAAAATATCGGAACTAATTATCGAAAGGCCGATAGAGCTAATATCGGCCGATACCCGATTCTTGCGGTATCGTATCGCTCAACACTAGTTGTTAAATGTTACAATGACATTACCCAGTGAATGCATTTGTATTGGTTGAAAGCAATGGTAACATTGAAAAATGCATCAAAAACGCTGTGTGTGAATATAGCCCAAGTGGTGGAGAAACATTTTGGTCTGGGATTAATTATTTTGGCTTAGATAAAAGTCATTAACCTGGAAAGGATGTTCCTTAACATATTTCCCAGCATAATCCCTTTTGTTTTCGTTTTTGTAGAAGTGAGAAATGCTTCCAGGGGCAGTTGCCATGAGGTCATTTCAGCAGTGTTTCCATAATTTTCTGACGTTTTTAGACCTTGAAAGGACCCCCGGCGGGATCATGTTAAAAATGCTCGGTTTTCCCATAGACTTACATTGGGCTCGTTGTTCTGTTCCTGAGTATTCCAATTTGCTTAACCTGAGCAACGAGCACCCGAGCATTTTAGTGCTCGCTTATCACTAATCCTTAGGCTATGGTTCCACGGTCCGGAACCATAGCGCTTTTGACGGAGCGGAAATTCCGCTCCGTCTAAGCCCCGCCCCCTTTCTGACGCGCGCTCTTTCCGGAGGTGTTCAGGACACCTCCGGAACACCTCCGGAAAGAACGCAGGGCTACATAGCCCTGTGTAATATTCTGTTGCGGCGACGCACCGTCGCCGCAATACGCGAGGACATGCTGCGGTCTAAAAAGATGCGCCGCATGTCCGTTTACGCAGGTTTGCCACCTGCGTATTGTTACGCATAGTGGAGACGGGATTTCTTGAAATCCCCTCCACTATGCTGTAACATCTGGACGCTGCGTGTTTGGCGCTGCGCCAGCGCACAGCGCCAAACACGCAGCGTTTCCTGACCGTGGAAACTCACCCTTAAAGTAGCCTATCATTTATTAAATACTACAGACTTTCATTGCTATACATATTGGAGGAAATAGCACTATAGTTAGGAGAAACTGACTCTTTTTTTTCAAAACTTGATTATCCGAGACTTTTTTTTTCTTTTACTATGTGCCTGGAAACTAACAGGCAGGCTGTTGCTAACTTCATGCATATTCTGCCCTGTGCTGGCGTAGAGGGTCACAGACTGCTTCTGCTTGTGATTCTGCTGCTTCACATCAACAGAGAATCTCTTTTTTTCCTGTGTGGTGCTCGGTTGATGGGAGATCACTGCCAACGTCATCATGATTGACAGGGGGTTTGTCCCTGCAGAAGCTGCTGAATCGCCATCAGGAGTGGTCTGTGACCGCTGTCTGCAATTACCTACCTGTTTGTTCTTATGCCCACAGTAAAAAAGCATAATTTTAGTTCTTTAAATTGTACCTGTCATTGTATTTAGTATTATAACAATTATAATTTTTTGTTAAATATACAATAGGCACTGCAAACAGCTTGTGATCAATGGGGGTCTGATACCTCCACCAATTGTTCAACATACTGCTCTCTTGTAAGCAGCACATGCATAGAACAGTGTATGGGGTGATTGATAATTCTATAGGTCCATACGCTCTGTGGATGTGCTGCAGAACTGTGCCTTGAGCGATTGGTAAAATCTCAAGACCTAGACACTCAGCGATCACAAGATATTTGCAATGCACTTTAAGTGGTGAAAAAATATGTAAGGTCAGGTCTAGAAGAAATTATTGGCTTAAACCCTTCCCGACCTCCGCCGCACTAGTACTGCTCTGCGGGAGGTGCATTTCTGCCCAGAGCAGTACTAGTACGGCGCCGCCATTTTCCAGTCACAGTGCGGCATCGCGCGGTGACCGGGCTCCGATGGCTGCTGTCCCTCACAGCAGACGATATCTGCACTTAGCGCCGGGGGGTTGCACCACCCCCTCACATCGGCGATCGCTCTGATTGGCTGTTAAAAGAGAAACAGCCAATCAGAGCGATCGCCGATGAATTATGGTGAAATATTACAATCCAGCCATGGCTGATGCTATTAGCATCGGCCATGGCTGGAGACCGAGATCCCACCCCTCCCACACCGAGTGACGGCAGCGATCGGCCCCCGCCACCGATTGATGGCGGTGAACGGTCGCCGCCGTCACTATCTGCTCCCCTCCTCCTTGCCTCTGCTCCCCCCACCTTTCGATCACCCTACTCACCTTCCGATCCCCCCCTCACCTCTCCCGGTCCCTGCGATGTCTTAGTGGCCGTCCCGGTGTCCCTCCGGGATTCTTCATGGGCCCCGCCATCTTGGAAAATGCAGTGCGCCCACCGGCCGGCAGATTCCATACAGTTATTTTGATCACTGTGATAAACTCTCACAGTGATCAAAATAAAAAAAAAAGTAAATAATCTCCCCCTTTATCACCCCCATTGATGGGGACAAGTAATAAAATAAAGAAAATATTTTTTTTTTCTATTAGGGTTAGAATTAGGGTTAGGGTTAGAAATAGGGTTAGGGTTAGAATTAGGGTTAGGGTTAGCATTAGGGTTAGAATTAAGGTTAGGGTTAGAATTAGGGTTACGGTTAGAATTAGGGTTATGGTTAGAATTAAGGTTAGAGTTGGGATTTTGGTAATGGTTGGAATTTGGGTTAGGTTCACAATTAGGGTTAAGGTTGGAATTAGGGTTAGGGTCGGAATTAGGGTTAAGGTTGGAATTAGGGTTAGCGTTGGGATTAGGGTTAGGCTTGTGCTTAGGGTTAGAGTTGGGATTAGGGTTAGGGGTGTGTTGGGGTTAGGGTTGGGATTAGAGTTAACCCCTCTCTGACATTAGACGTACTATCCCGTCCATAAAACCCGTGCCATTCTGACCATGGACGGGATAGTACGTCATAGGCGATTAGCTGCGCTCCCGGAGGATTATCACAGCTGACACCCGTGACTGTGTGTCAGGAGCGGTCACGGACCGCTCCCGGCACATTAACCCCTTGCACACCGCGATTAAACATGATTGCGGTGTACTGGGGGCACAGGGGAGGATCGAGCAGGGTGGGGGCTCCCTGCGCGCCCCCCTGAGACCCTCAGAGCAGCGCGATGTGATCGCGCTGCTCTGAGGGCTTCCTCCCTCCCAGGACCCGGATCCAAGATGGCGCTGGGGTCCTGGAGGGAGGCGGCTTCCTCAGTGCCTGCCGAGAGCAGGCATGAGGAAGCGTCCTGCACTGCCTGTCACATCGCTGGTGTGACAGAGTGCTGTGCACACTGTCACACCAGCGATCTGATGAAATACAGTGATGTCCCACCCTGGGACAAAGTAAAAAAGTAAAAAAAAGTAAAAATAAACATGTGTAAAAAAAAATCCAAAAAAAAAAAAAAAAATATTTCCCAATAAATTCATTACTTATTGTAAATAAAAAAAATAAAACAATAAAAGTACACATATATGGTATCGCCGCGTCCGTAACGACCCCCCCTATAAAACTGTCCCACTAGTTAACCCCTTTTGTGAACCCCTTAAAAAATAAAAAATAAAAACGAAGCAAAAAATCAGTGCTTTATCATCATACTGCTGAACAAAAAGTGGAATAACACGCGATCAAAAAGACGGATATAAATAAACATGGTACCGCTGAAAACGTCATCTTGTCCCGCAAAAAACAAGCCGTCACACAGTATCATCAGCAAAAAAATAAAAAAGTTATAGCTCGCAGAATAAAGCGATGCAAAAATAATTATTTTTTATATAAAATTGTTTTTATTCTATAAAAGCGCCAAAACATAAAAAAATTATATAAATGAGGTATCGCCATAATAGTACTGACCCGAAGAATAAAACTGCTTTATCGATTTTACCACACACGGAACAATAAAAACGCCTCACCCAAAAGAAATTCATGAATTGCTGATTTTTGTTCATTCTAACCTCCCAAAAATTGAAATAAAAAGCGATCAAAAAAGTCACGTGCTCAAAAATGGTACCAATAAAAGCGTAACCTCGTCCCGCAAAAATTAAGACCTCACATGACATTGTGGGCCAAAATATGCAAAAATTATAGCTCTCAAAATGTGGCGATGCAAAAAACTACTTTTTGCAATAAAAAGCGTCTTTTAGCGTGACAGCTGCCAATCATAAAAACCGCTATAAATAGTAAATCAAACCCCCCTTTATCACCCCCTTAGTAAGGGAAAAATAATAAAATTAAAAAAATGTATTTATTTCCATTTTCCCATTAGGGTTAGGGTTAGGGTTTCGGCTAAAGTTAGGGTTAGGGTTGGCGCTAAAGTTAGGATTAGGGTTAGAGTTAGGATTAGGGTTAGGGTTGGGATTAGGGTTGGGACTAGGGTTAGGGGTGTGTTGGGGTTAGGGTTGGAGTTAGAATTGGGGGGTTTCCGCTGTTTAGGCACATCAGGGGCTCTCCAAATGTGACATGGCGTCTGATCTCCATTCCAGCCAATTCTGCGTTGGAAAAGTCAAACGGTGTTCCTTCACTTCTGAGCTCTGCCATGCGTCCAAACAGTAGTTTATCCCCACATATGGGGTATCAGCGTACTCTGGACCCCAAGAGTTATTGTGAAATTTGTCCTATTTCTTCTGTTACCCTTGGGAAAATAAAAAACTGGGGGCGAAAATATTATTTTTGTAAAAAAAATAAGATTTTTTTGTTTTTACGGCTGTACATTATAAACTTCTGTGAAGCACTTGGGGCTTCATAGCGCTCACCACACATCTAAATAAGTTCCTTGTGGGGTCTATTTTCCAAAATGGGGTCACTTGGGGATTTCCACTGTTTAGGCGCATCAGGGGCTCTCCAAATGCGACATGACGCCCCCAGACCATTCCATCAAAGTCTGCAATCCAAAACGTCACTACTTCCCTTTCCGAGCCCTGACATGCGCCCATACAGTAGTTTTCTCCCACATATTGGGTATCAGCGTACTCAGGACAAATTGGACAACAACTTTTGGGGTCCAATTTCTCCTGTTACCCTTGTGAAAATAAAATATTGGGGGCGAAAAAATCATTTTTGTAAAAAAAAAAGGATTTTTTATTTTTACGGCTGTGCGTTATAAACTTCTGTGAAGCACTTCGGGTTCAAAGTGCTCACCACACATCTAGGTAAGTTCCCTGTGGGGTCTATTTTCCAAAATGGGGTCACTTGTGGGGGGTTTCCACTGTTTAGGCGCATCAGGGGCTCTCCAAATGCGACATAACGCCCCCAGACCATTCCATCAAAGTCTGCAATCCAAAACGTCACTACTTCCCTTTCCGAGCCCTGACATGCGCCCATACAGTAGTTTTCTCCCACATATTGGGTATCAGCGTACTCAGGACAAATTGGACAACAACTTTTGGGGTACAATTTCTCCTGTTACCCTTGTGAAAATAAAATATTGGGGGCGAAAAAATCATTTTTGTAAAAAAAAAAAGGATTTTTTATTTTTACGGCTGTGCGTTATAAACTTCTGTGAAGCACTTCGGGTTCAAAGTGCTCACCACACATCTAGATAAGTTCCTTGTGGGGTCTATTTTCCAAAATGGGGTCACTTGTGGGGGGTTTCCACTGTTTAGGCGTATCAGGGGCTCTCCAAATGCGACATGACGCCCCCAGACCATTCCATCAAAGTCTGCAATCCAAAACGTCACTACTTCCCTTCCGAGCCCTGACGTGCACCCATACAGTAGTTTTCTCCTACATATTGGGTATCAGCGTACTCAGGACAAATTGGACAACAACTTTTGGGTTCCAATTTCTTCTGTTACCCTTGTGAAAATAAAATATTGGGGGCGAAAAAATCATTTTTGTAAAAAAAAAAAAGGATTTTTAATTTTAAGGCTGTACGTTATAAATTTTAGTGAAACACCTGGGGGTTCAAAGTTCTCACCACACATCTAGATAAGTTCCTTGAGGGGTCTAGTTTCCAAAATGGTGTCATTTGTGGGGGGTTTCCACTGTTTAGGCAGATCAGGAGCTCTCCAAACACGACATGGCGTCCAGCCAATTCTGCGTTGAAAAAGTGAGACGGCGCTCCTTCCCTTCCAAACTCTGCCATGCACCCAAACAGTGGTATACCCCCACATATGGGGTATCAGTGTACTCAGGACAAATTGCACAAGAACTTTTGGAGTCTTGTTACCCTTGGAAAAATAAAAATTCGGGTGAAAAGATCATTTTTGTGGAAAAAATATGATTTTTAAATTTTACGGCTCTACGTTATAAATTTGTGTGAAGCACTTGAGGGTTCAAATTGCTCACCAAAGATCTAGATAAGTTCCTTAGGGGTCTAGTTTCCCAAATGGGGTCATTTGTGGGGGGTTTCCACTGTTTAGGCACATCAGGGGCTCTCCAAATGCAACATGGCATCCAATCTCAATTCCAGCCAATTTTGGTTGGAAAAAGTCAAATGGTGCTCCTTCCCTTCCGAGCTCTGCCGTGCGCCCAAACAGTGGTTCCCCCCCACATATGGGGCACCAGCGTACTCAGGACAAATTGGACAACAACTTATGTGGTCCAATTTCTCCTGATACCCTTGGTAAAATAAAAAATTAGTGACTAAAAATAATTTTTGTGGGAAAAAAATAGGATTTTTTATTTTCATGCCCGGGCATTATAAACTTTTGTGAAGCACTTGGGGGTTCAAAGTGCTCACCAAAGATCTAGATAAGTTCCTTAGGGGGTCTAGTTTCCAAAATGGGGTCACTTGTGGGGGATTTCCACTGTTTAGGCTCATCTGGGGCACTGCAAACGGAACATGACCCCCCTCAACGTCTGCATTCCAAAACGTTACTACTTCCTTTCCAAGCCCTGCCGTGCGCCCAAACAGTTTTCCACCCCCACATATGGGGTATCAGCGTACTCAGGACAAATTGGACAACAACTTTTGGGGTCCAATTTCCTTGGGAAAATTCAAAAATTTAGGACTAAAAAATCATTTTTGTGGAATTTTTTTTTTTTTTTTTTCACACCCAGGCATTATAAACTTTTGTGAAACACTTGGGGGTTCAAAGTGCTCACAACAGATCTAGATAAGTACCTTAGGGGGTCTAGTTTCCAAAATGGTGTCACTTGTGGGGGGTTTCCACTGTTTAGGCGCATCAGAGGTTCTCCAAGCGCGACATGGCGTCCAATCTCAACTCCAGCCAATTTTAGTTTGAAAAAGTCAAACGGCGCTCCTTCCCTTTCGAGCTCTGCCGTGTGCCCAAACAGTGGTTTTCCCCCACATATGGGGTATTGGCGTACTCAGGAGAAATTGCATAACAACCTTATCTGTCCATTTTCTCCTTTTACCCTTGTGAAAATAAAAAAAAAGTTTGTGAAAGATCATTTTTGTGGCTAAAAAGTTAAATATTCATTTTTTCCTTCCACGTTGCTTTAGTTCCTGTGAAGCACCTGAAGGGTTAATAAACTTCTTGAATGTGGTTTTGAGAACCTTGAGGGGTGCAGTTTTTAGAATGGTGTCACTTTTGGGTATTTTCTGTCATGTAGACCCCTCAAAGTGACTTCAAATGTGAGGTGGTCCCTAAAAAAATGGCTTTGTAAATTTTGTTGTAAAAATGAGAAATCGCTGGTCAACTTTTAACCCTTATAACTTCCTAACAAAAAAAAATTTTGATTCCAAAATTGTGCTGATGTAAAGTAGACATGTGGGAAATGTTATTTCTTAACTATTTTGTGTTACATATTTCTCTGTTTTAAGGGAATAAAAATTCAAAGTTTGAAAATTGCTAAATTTTCAAAATTTTCGCCATATTTGCATTTTTTTCAAAAATAAACGCAAGTTATATGGAAGAAATTTTACCACTAACATGAAGTACAATATGTCACGAGAAAACAATCTCAGAATCGCGAAGATCCGTTGAAGCGTTCCGGAGTTATAACCTCATAAAGAGACAGTGGTCAGAATTGTAAAAATTGTCCCGGTCATTAACGTGCAAACCACTCTTGGGGGTGAAGGGGTTAAGCTTGTGGTAAGGGTTATGGATAGGGTTGGGATTAGGCTTAGATATGTGCTGGGGTTAGGTTTTGGGTTAGGGGTGTGTTGGGGTTAGCGTTGTGGTTAGGGGTGTGTTGGGGTTAGGGTTGGAGTTAGAATTGAGGGGTTTCCACTATTTAGGCACATCAGGGGGTCTCCAAACGCAACATGGTGCCACCATTGATTCCAGTCAATTTTCCGTTCAAAAAGTCAAACAGTGCTCCCTTTATTCCGAGCCCCGACATGTGTCCAATCTGTGGTTTACCCCCACATATGGGATATCAGCGTACTTAGGAAAAATTGCACTACGACTTTGGGGGTCTAATTTCTCCTGTTACCCTTGGGAAAAAAAAATTGGGGACTAAAAAAATATTTTTGTGGAAAAAAATGATTTTTTATTTTCACGGCTCTGCGTTATAAACTTCTGTGAAGAACTTGGAGATTCAAATAGCTCACCACACACCTAGAGGAGTTCCTTGGGAGGTCTATTTTACAAAATGGGGTAATTTGGAGGGGTTTCTACTGTTTAGGCACATCATGGGCTCTGCAAACGTAACATGATGCCCACAGACCATTCCATCAAGTCGGCATTTCAAAACGCCACTACTTCCCTTCTGAGCCCCGATGTGTGCCCAAACAGTGGTTCCCCCCACAAATTGGACAACAACTTTTGGGGTCTAATTTCTACTGTTACCCTTGGGAAAATAAAAAAATTGGGGACTAAAAGATCATGTTTGTGGAAAAAATAAGATTTTTTTAATTTCATGCCCGGGCATTGGAAACTTCTGTGAAGCCCTTGGGGGTTCAAAGTGCTCACCACACATCTAGATAAGTTCCCGTGGGGGTCTAGTTTCCAAAATGGGGTCACTCGTGGGGAGTTTCTACTGTTTAGGCACATCAGGGGCTCTGCAAACGGAACATGATGCCCGCAAACCATTGCATCAAAGTCGGCATGTCAAAACGTCACTACTTCCCTTTCGAGCCCCGACGTGTGCCCGAACAGTGGTTCCCCCCACAAATTGGGTACCAGTGTACTCAGGACAAACTGCACAACAACTTTTGGGGTCCAATTTCTCCTGTTACCCTTGTGAAAATAAAAAATAGTGGGCTAAAAAATCAGTTTTTGAGGAAAAAAAAGATTTTTTATTTTCATGGCACTGCATTATAAACATCTGTGAAGCACGTGGGGGTTCAAGGTGCTCTCCACACATCTGTATAAGTTCCTTGGGGGTTTAGTTTCCAAAATGGGGTCACTTGGGGGGGTTTCTGCTGTTTAGGCACATCAGGGGCTCTGCAAATGTAACAAGATGCCCGCAGACCATTCCATCAAGTTGGCATTTCAAAGCGTCACTACATCCCTTCCGAGCCCTGAAGTGTGCCCAAACAGTGGTTCCCCCCACATATGGGGTACCAGCGTACTCAGGATAAACTTGACAACAACTTTTGGGGTCCAATCTCTCCTGTAACCATTCTGAAAATAAAAAAATAGGGAGCTAAAAAAATAATATTTTGAGGAAAAAAATGATTTTTTATTTTCACGGCTCTGCATTATAAACTTCTGTGAAGCACCGGTGGGTTCAAAGTGCTCACTGTGCATCTAGATAAGTTCCTTAGGGGGTCTAGTTTCCAAAATGGGGTCATTTGTGGGGGAGCTCCAAAGTTTAGGCACACAGAGGCTCTCCAAACACGACATGGTGTCTGCTAACGATTCGAGCTAATTTTCCATTAAAAAAGGCAAATGGCGCTACTTCCCTTCTGAGCCCAGCTGTGCGCCCAAAGAATGGTTCCTCTCACATATGGGGTACCAGCGTACTCAGGGTAAACTGGACAACAACTTTTGGGGTCCAATTTATCCTGTTACCCTTGGAAATATAAAAGATAGCGGGCTAAAAATCATTTTTGAGGAAAAAAATATTTTTTTTATTTTCACTTCTCTGCATTTACAAGCTTCTGTGAAGCACTTGGGGGTTCAAAGTGCTCACTACACATCTAGATAAGCTCCTTGGGGCATCTATTTTCCAAAATGGGGTCACTTGTGGGGGTCTCTACTGTTTAGGCACATCAGGGGCTCTGCAAATGCAACATGACACCCGCAGAACATTCCATCAAGTCTGCGTTCCAAAATGGTGCTCCTTCCATTCTGAGCTTTACCATGCGCCAAAACAGTGGTTCCCCCACATATGGGGTATCGGTGCACTCAGGACAAATAGCACAACAACTTTTGCGGTCAAATTTCTCCTGTTACCCTTGTGAAAATAAAAAATAGCGGGCTAAAAAAATCATTTTTGAGGAAAAAAATGATATTTCTATTTTTACTGCTCTGCGTTATATACTTCTGTGAAGCACTTGGGAGTTCAGAGTGCTCACAAAACATCTAAATAAGTTCCTTAAGGGGTCTAGTTTCCAAAATGGTGTCACATATGTTTTTTTTTTCACTGTTTAGGCACACGGGGCTCTCCAAACACGTCATGGTGTTGCTAACGATAGGAGCTAATTTTCAATTCAAAAAGCCAAATGGTGCTCCTTCCCTTCTGGGCCCTCAGGAGAAATTGCCCAACAAATGTTATGATCCATTTTATCCTGTTGCCCATGTAAAAATGAAAAAATTTTTGTTGTAAAAATTAAAATGTCCATTTTTTCCTTCCACGTTGCTTTAGTTCCTGTGAAGCACCTGAAGGGTTAATAATCTTCTTGAATGTAGATTTGAGTAGCTTGAGGGGTGAAGTTTTTAGAATGGTGTTATTTTTGGGTATTTTCTGCTATATAGACCTCTCAAAGTGACTTCAAATGTGAGGTGGTCCCTAAAAAAAATGGTTTTGTAAATTTTGCTGTAAAAATGAGAAATCGCTGGTCAACTTTTAACCCTTATAACTTCCTAACAAAAAAAATTTGGTTTCGAAAATTGTGCTGATGTAAAGTAGACATGTGGGAAATGTAATTTATTAACTATTTTGTGTCACAAAACTCTGGTTTAACCCCTCTCTGCCATCAGACGTACTATTCCGTCCATGTGACCCTGGACCTAATTCCCATGGACGGAATAGTACGTCATAGGCGATCAGCTGCGCTCCCGGGGGAGCGTAGCTGATCGCCGCCGGGTGTCAGCTGTATATCACAGCTGACACCCAGCACTATGTGTCAGGAGCGGTCACGGACCGCTCCCGGCACATTAACCCCTAGCACACCGCGATCAAACATGATCGCGGTGTGCCCGGGGCACAGGGGAGGATCGCGCAGGCAGGGGCTCCCTGCGCGCCCCCCTGAGACCCTCAGAGCAGCGCGATGTGTCGCGCTGTTCCGAGGGTCCGTCCTCTCTCCAGGTCCCCGGATCCAAGATGGCGCCGGGGTCCTGCAGGGAGGCGGCTTCCTCAGTGCCTGCTGAGAGCAGGCGCAATGGAATCCTGCAGCGATGCCAGAGCAATCGCTGGTGTGACAGAGTGCTGTGCACACTGTCACACCAGCGATCTGCTAAAATACTGTGATGTCCCACCCTGGGACAAAGTAAAAAAGTAAAAAAAATAGAAATAAAAAGTGGTAAAAAAAATCATCAAAAAAAAAAAAAAAATTCCCCAATAAATTCATTTCTTCCTGTAAATAAAAAAAAACAAAACAATAAAAGTACACATATTTGGTATCGCCGCGTCCGTAACGACCCCCCCTATAAAACTGTCCCACTAGTTAACCCCTTTAGTGAACCCCTTAAAAAAAAAAAAAAACTAAGCAAAAAATCAATGCTTTATCATCATACCGCCGAACAAAAAGTGGAATAACACGCGATCAAAAAGACCGATATAAATAAACATGGTACCGCTGAAAACGTCATCTTGTCCCGCAAAAAACGAGCCATCATACAGCATCATCAGTGAAAAAATAAAAAAGTTATAGCTCGCAGAATGAAGCGATGCAAAAATAATGATTTTTTATATAAAATTGTTTTTATTCTATAAAAGCGCCAAAACATAAAAAAATGATATAATTGAGGTATCGCCATAATCGTACTAACCCGAAGAATAAAACTGCTTTATCAATTTTACCACACACGGAACGGTATAAACGCCTCCCCCAAAAGAAATTCATGAATTGCTGATTTTTGTTCATTCTAACCTCCCAAAAATCGAAATAAAAAGCGATCAAAAAATGTCACATGCTCAAAAATGGTACCCATAAAAATGTCACCTCGTCCCGCAAAAAATAAGACCTCACATGACTCTGTGGGCCAAAATATGCAAAAATTATAGCTCTCAAAATGTGGTGATGCAAAAAACTACTTTTTGCAATAAAAAGCGTCTTTTAGCGTGACAGCTGACAATCATAAAAACCCGCTATAAATAGTAAATCAAACCCCCCTTTATCACCCCCTTAGTTAGGGAAAAATAATAAAATTAAAAAAATGTATTTATTTCCATTTTCCCATTAGGGTTAGTGTTGCGGCTAAAGTTAGGGTTAGGATTGGCGCTAAAGTTAGTATTAGGGTTATGGTTGGGATTAGGGTTAGGGGTGTGTTAGGGTTAGGTTTGTGGTTAGGGTTGGGACTAGGGTTAGGGGTATGTTGGGGTTAGGGTTGGAGTTAGAATTGGGGGGTTTCTGCTGTTTAGGCACATCAGGGGCTCTCCAAATGTGACATGGCGTCTGATCTCAATTCCCGCCAATTCTGCGTTGAAAAAGTCAAACGGTGCTCCTTCACTTTTGAGCTCTGCCATGCGCCCAAACAGTAGTTTACCCCCGCATATGGGGTATCAGCGTACTCTGTACCCCAAGAGTTATTGTGCAATTTGTCCTATTTCTTCTGTTACCCTTGGGAAAATAAAAAACTGGGGGCGACAAAATCATTTTTGTAAAAAAAAAATGATTTTTTTGTTTTTACGGCTGTATGTTATAAATTTTCTGTGAAGCACTTGGGGCTTCATAGCGCTCACCACACTTCTAGATAAGTTCCTTGTGGGGTCTATTTTCCAAAATGGGGTCACTTGTGGGGGTTTCCACTGTTTAGGCGCATCAGGGACTCTCCAAATGCGACATGACGCCCCCAGACCATTCCATCAAAGTCTGCAATCCAAAACGTCACTACTTCCCTTCCGAGCCCAGACGTGCACCCATACAGTCGTTTTCTCACACATGTTGGTATCAGCGTACTCAGGACAATTTGGACAACAACTTTTGGGGTCCAATTTCTCCTGTTACCCTTGTGAAAATAAAATATTGGGGGCGAAAAAATCATTTTTGTAAAAAAAAAAAAGGATTTTTTATTTTTACGGCTGTACGTTATAAACTTCTGGGAAGCACTTCGGGGTTCAAAGTGCTCACCACACATCTAGATAAGTTCCTTGTGGGGTCTATTTTCCAAAATGGGGTCACTTGTGGGGGGTTTCCACTGTTTAGGCACATCAGTGGCTCTCCAAATGCGACATGACGCCCCCAGACCATTCCATCAAAGTCTGCAATCCAAAACGTCACTACTTCCCTTCCGAGCCCCGACGTGCGCCCATACAGTAGTTTACTCCCACATATTGGGTATTAGCGTACTCAGGACAAAATTTGGGCAAACAACTTTTGGGGGTCCAATTTCTCCTGTTAACCCTTGTGAAAAATAAAATATTGGGGCGAAAAAATCATTTTTGTAAAAAAAAAAGGATTTTTTATTTTTACGGCTGTACGTTATAAAACTTCTGGGAAAACACTTCGGGGTTCAAAGTGCTCACCCCACATCTAGATAAGTTCCTGTGGGTCTATTTTCCAAAATGGGGTCACTTGTGGGGGGTTTTTCCCCTGTTTAGGCACATCAGTGGCTCTCCAAATGCGACAGACGCCCCCCGCCATTCCATCAAAGTCTGCAATCCCAAAACGTCACTACTTCCCTTCCGAGCCCCGACGTGCGCCCATACAGTAGTTTACTCCCACATATTGGGTATTTGCGTACTCAGGACAAATTGGGGCAACAACTTTTGGGGGCCAATTTTCCGTTACCCTTGTGAAAATAAAATATTG
>JARQOD010000005.1:7886986-7915522 GCA_033576555.1 Oophaga sylvatica | reverse complement strand
TGAAAATAAAAAAATAGGGAGCTAAAAAAATAATATTTTGAGGAAAAAAATGATTTTTTATTTTCACGGCTCTGCATTATAAACTTCTGTGAAGCACCGGTGGGTTCAAAGTGCTCACTGTGCATCTAGATAAGTTCCTTAGGGGGTCTAGTTTCCAAAATGGGGTCATTTGTGGGGAGCTCCAAAGTTTAGGCACACAGAGGCTCTCCAAACACGACATGGTGTCTGCTAACGATTCAGCTAATTTTCCATTAAAAAAGGCAAATGGCGCTACTTCCCTTCTGAGCCCAGCTGTGCGCCCAAAGAATGGTTCCTCTCACATATGGGGTACCAGCGTACTCAGGGTAAACTGGACAACAACTTTTGGGGTCCAATTTATCCTGTTACCCTTGGAAATATAAAAGATAGCGGGCTAAAAATCATTTTTGAGGAAAAAAATATTTTTTTTATTTTCACTTCTCTGCATTTACAAGCTTCTGTGAAGCACTTGGGGGTTCAAAGTGCTCACTACACATCTAGATAAGCTCCTTGGGGCATCTATTTTCCAAAATGGGGTCACTTGTGGGGGTCTCTACTGTTTAGGCACATCAGGGCTCTGCAAATGCAACATGACACCCGCAGAACATTCCATCAAGTCTGCGTTCCAAAATGGTGCTCCTTCCATTCTGAGCTTTACCATGCGCCAAAACAGTGGTTCCCCCACATATGGGGTATCGGTGCACTCAGGACAAATAGCACAACAACTTTTGCGGTCAAATTTCTCCTGTTACCCTTGTGAAAATAAAAAATAGCGGGCTAAAAAAATCATTTTTGAGGAAAAAAATGATATTTCTATTTTTACTGCTCTGCGTTATATACTTCTGTGAAGCACTTGGGAGTTCAGAGTGCTCACAAAACATCTAAATAAGTTCCTTAAGGGGTCTAGTTTCCAAAATGGTGTCACATATGTTTTTTTTTTCACTGTTTAGGCACACGGGGCTCTCCAAACACGTCATGGTGTTGCTAACGATAGGAGCTAATTTTCAATTCAAAAAGCCAAATGGTGCTCCTTCCCTTCTGGGCCCTCAGGAGAAATTGCCCAACAAATGTTATGATCCATTTTATCCTGTTGCCCATGTAAAAATGAAAAAATTTTTGTTGTAAAAATTAAAATGTCCATTTTTTCCTTCCACGTTGCTTTAGTTCCTGTGAAGCACCTGAAGGGTTAATAATCTTCTTGAATGTAGATTTGAGTAGCTTGAGGGGTGAAGTTTTTAGAATGGTGTTATTTTTGGGTATTTTCTGCTATATAGACCTCTCAAAGTGACTTCAAATGTGAGGTGGTCCCTAAAAAAAATGGTTTTGTAAATTTTGCTGTAAAAATGAGAAATCGCTGGTCAACTTTTAACCCTTATAACTTCCTAACAAAAAAAATTTGGTTTCGAAAATTGTGCTGATGTAAAGTAGACATGTGGGAAATGTAATTTATTAACTATTTTGTGTCACAAAACTCTGGTTTAACCCCTCTCTGCCATCAGACGTACTATTCCGTCCATGTGACCCTGGACCTAATTCCCATGGACGGAATAGTACGTCATAGGCGATCAGCTGCGCTCCCAGGGGGAGCGTAGCTGATCGCCGCCGGGTGTCAGCTGTATATCACAGCTGACACCCAGCACTATGTGTCAGGAGCGGTCACGGACCGCTCCCGGCACATTAACCCCTAGCACACCGCGATCAAACATGATCGCGGTGTGCCCGGGGCACAGGGGAGGATCGCGCAGGCAGGGGGCTCCCTGCGCGCCCCCCTGAGACCCTCAGAGCAGCGCGATGTGTCGCGCTGTTCCGAGGGTCCGTCCTCTCTCCAGGTCCCCGGATCCAAGATGGCGCCGGGGTCCTGCAGGGAGGCGGCTTCCTCAGTGCCTGCTGAGAGCAGGCGCAATGGAATCCTGCAGCGATGCCAGAGCAATCGCTGGTGTGACAGAGTGCTGTGCACACTGTCACACCAGCGATCTGCTAAAATACTGTGATGTCCCACCCTGGGACAAAGTAAAAAAGTAAAAAAAATAGAAATAAAAAGTGGTAAAAAAAATCATCAAAAAAAAAAAAAAAATTCCCCAATAAATTCATTTCTTCCTGTAAATAAAAAAAAACAAAACAATAAAAGTACACATATTTGGTATCGCCGCGTCCGTAACGACCCCCCCTATAAAACTGTCCCACTAGTTAACCCCTTTAGTGAACCCCTTAAAAAAAAAAAAAACTAAGCAAAAAATCAATGCTTTATCATCATACCGCCGAACAAAAAGTGGAATAACACGTGATCAAAAAGACCGATATAAATAAACATGGTACCGCTGAAAACGTCATCTTGTCCCGCAAAAAACGAGCCGTCATACAGCATCATCAGTGAAAAAATAAAAAAGTTATAGCTCGCAGAATGAAGCGATGCAAAAATAATGATTTTTTATATAAAATTGTTTTTATTCTATAAAAGCGCCAAAACATAAAAAAATGATATAATTGAGGTATCGCCATATCGTACTAACCCGAAGAATAAAACTGCTTTATCAATTTTACCACACACGGAACGGTATAAACGCCTCCCCCAAAAGAAATTCATGAATTGCTGATTTTTGTTCATTCTAACCTCCCAAAAATCGAAATAAAAAGCGATCAAAAAATGTCACATGCTCAAAAATGGTACCATAAAAACGTCACCTCGTCCCGCAAAAAATAAGACCTCACATGACTCTGTGGGCCAAAATATGCAAAAATTATAGCTCTCAAAATGTGGTGATGCAAAAAACTACTTTTTGCAATAAAAAGCGTCTTTTAGCGTGACAGCTGACAATCATAAAAACCCGCTATAAATAGTAAATCAAACCCCCCTTTATCACCCCCTTAGTTAGGGAAAAATAATAAAATTAAAAAAATGTATTTATTTCCATTTTCCCATTAGGGTTAGTGTTGCGGCTAAAGTTAGGGTTAGGATTGGCGCTAAAGTTAGTATTAGGGTTATGGTTGGGATTAGGGTTAGGGGTGTGTTAGGGTTAGGTTTGTGGTTAGGGTTGGGACTAGGTTAGGGTATGTTGGGGTTAGGGTTGGAGTTAGAATTGGGGGGTTTCTGCTGTTTAGGCACATCAGGGGCTCTCCAAATGTGACATGGCGTCTGATCTCAATTCCCGCCAATTCTGCGTTGAAAAAGTCAAACGGTGCTCCTTCACTTTTGAGCTCTGCCATGCGCCCAAACAGTAGTTTACCCCCGCATATGGGTATCAGCGTACTCTGTACCCCAAGAGTTATTGTGCAATTTGTCCTATTTCTTCTGTTACCCTTGGGAAAATAAAAAACTGGGGCGACAAAATCATTTTTGTAAAAAAAAAATGATTTTTTTGTTTTTACGGCTGTATGTTATAAATTTTCTGTGAAGCACTTGGGGCTTCATAGCGCTCACCACACTTCTAGATAAGTTCCTTGTGGGGTCTATTTTCCAAAATGGGGTCACTTGTGGGGGTTTCCACTGTTTAGGCGCATCAGGGACTCTCCAAATGCGACATGACGCCCCCAGACCATTCCATCAAAGTCTGCAATCCAAAACGTCACTACTTCCCTTCCGAGCCCAGACGTGCACCCATACAGTCGTTTTCTCACACATGTTGGGTATCAGCGTACTCAGGACAATTTGGACAACAACTTTTGGGGTCCAATTTCTCCTGTTACCCTTGTGAAAATAAAATATTGGGGGCGAAAAAATCATTTTTGTAAAAAAAAAAAAGGATTTTTTATTTTTACGGCTGTACGTTATAAACTTCTGGGAAGCACTTCGGGGTTCAAAGTGCTCACCACACATCTAGATAAGTTCCTTGTGGGTCTATTTTCCAAAATGGGGTCACTTGTGGGGGTTTCCACTGTTTAGGCACATCAGTGGCTCTCCAAATGCGACATGACGCCCCCAGACCATTCCATCAAAGTCTGCAATCCAAAACGTCACTACTTCCCTTCCGAGCCCCGACGTGCGCCCATACAGTAGTTTACTCCCACATATTGGGTATTAGCGTACTCAGGACAAATTGGACAACAACTTTTGGGGTCCAATTTCTCCTGTTACCCTTGTGAAAATAAAATATTGGGGGCGAAAAAATCATTTTTGTAAAAAAAAAAAAGGATTTTTTATTTTTACGGCTGTACGTTATAAACTTCTGGGAAGCACTTCGGGTTCAAAGTGCTCACCACACATCTAGATAAGTTCCTTGTGGGGTCTATTTTCCAAAATGGGGTCACTTGTGGGGGTTTCCACTGTTTAGGCACATCAGTGGCTCTCCAAATGCGACATGACGCCCCCAGACCATTCCATCAAAGTCTGCAATCCAAAACGTCACTACTTCCCTTCCGAGCCCCGACGTGCGCCCATACAGTAGTTTACTCCCACATATTGGGTATTAGCGTACTCAGGACAAATTGGACAACAACTTTTGGGGTCCAATTTCTCCTGTTACCCTTGTGAAAATAAAATATTGGGGGCGAAAAAATCATTTTTGTAAAAAAAAAAAAAGATTTTTTATTTTACGGCTGTACGTTATAAACTTCTGTGAAGCACTTTGGGGTTCAAAGTGCTCACCACACATCTAGATAAGTTCCTTGAGGGTCTAGTTTCCAAAATGGTGTCATTTGTGGGGGTTTCCACTGTTTAGGCAGATCAGGAGCTCTCCAAACACGACATGGCATCCAGCCAATTCTGCGTTGAAAAAGTCAAACGGCGCTCCTTCCCTTTCAAACTCTGCCATGCACCCAAACAGTGGTTTACCCCCACATATGGGGTATCAGCGTACTCAGGACAAATTGCACAATAACTTTTGGAGTCTTGTTACCCTTGGGAAAATAAAAATTGGGGTGAAAAGATCAATTTTGTGGAAAAAATATGATTTTTTAATTTTACGGCTCTACGTTATAAACTTGTGTGAAGCACTTGGGGGTTCAAATTGCTCACCAAAGATCTAGATAAGTTCCTTAGGGGTCTAGTTTCCCAAATGGGGTCACTGTGTGGGGGTTTCCACTGTTTAGGCACATCAGGGACTCTCCAAATGCAACATGGCGTCCAATCTCAATTCCAGCCAATTTTGGTTGGAAACAGTCAAATGGTGCTACTTCCATTCCGAGCTCTGCCATGCGCCCAAACAGTGGTTCACACCCACATATGGGGTATCAACGTACTCAGGACAAATTGGACAACAACTTTTGAGGTCCAATTTCTCCTGTTACCTATGGGAAAATAAAAAATTAGTGACTAAGGGATAATTTTTGTGGGAAAAAAATAGGATTTTTTATTTTCATGCCCGGGCATTATAAACTTGTGTGAAGCACTTGGGGGATCAAAGTGCTCACCAAAGATCTAGATAAGTTCCTTAGGGGGTCTAGCTTCCAAAATGGGGTCACTTGTGGGGGGTTTCCACTGTTTAGGCTCATCTGGGGCACTACAAACGGAACATGACCCCCATCAATGTTTGCATTCCAAAACGTTACTGCTTCCTTTCCAAGCCCTGCCGTGCACCCAAACAGTTTCCCCCCCCCACATATGGGGTATCAGCGTACTCAGGACAAATTGGACAACAACTTTTGGGGTCCAATTTCCTTGGGAAAAATTAAAAATTTGGGACTAAAAAATCATTTTTGTGGAAAATTGTTTTTTTTTTTCACACCCAGGCATTATAAACTTTTGTGAAACACTTTGGGGCTCAAAGTGCTCACAACAGATCTAGATAAGTTCCTTAGGAGGTCTAGTTTCCAAAATGGTGTCACTTGTGGGGGGTTTCCACTGTTTAGGCACATCAGTGGCTCTCCAAACACGACATGGCGTCCAATCTCAACTCCAGCCAATTTTAGTTTGAAAAAGTCAAACGGCGCTCCTTCCCTTACGAGCTCTGCCGTGCGCCCAAACAGTGGTTTTCCCCCACATATAGGGTATTGTGGCTAAAAAGTTAAATATTAATTTTTTCCTTCCACGTTGCTTCAGCTCCTGTGAAGCACCTGAAGAGTTAATAAACTTCTTGAATGTGGTTTTGAGTACCTTGAGGGGTGCAGTTTTTAGAATGGTGTCACTTTTTGGTATTTTCTGCTATATAGACCCGTCAAAGTGACTTCAAATGTGAGGTGGTCCCTAAAAAAATGGCTTTGTAAATTTTGTTGTAAAAATGAGAAATCACTGGTCAACTTTTAACCCTTATAATTTCCGAACAAAAAAAAAATTTTGGTTCCAAAATTGTGCTGATGTAAAGTAAACATGTGGGAAATGTTATTTCTTAACTATTTTGTGTGACATATTTCTCTGTTTTAAGGGAAAAAAAATTCAAAGTTTGAAAATTGCAAAATTTTCAAAATTTTCGCCATATTTTGTGTTTTTTTCAAAAATAAACGCAAGTTATATCGAAGAAATTATACTTCTAACGTGAAGTACAATATGTCACGAGAAAACAATCTCAGAATCGCGAAGATCCGTTGAAGCGTTCCAGAGTTATAACCTCATAAAGAGACAGTGGTCAGAATTGTAAAAATTGGCCCGGTCATTAACGTGCAAACCACCCTTGGGGGTGAAGGGGTTAATAGAATAAAAATTCAAAATTTGAAAAATGCGAAATTTTCGCCAAATATCCATTTTTTTCACAAATAAACGCAAAAATTATCGATCTAACTTTACCACTAACATGAAGCCCAATTTATCACGAAAACACAGTCTCAGAATTTCTAGGATCCGTCGAAGCGTTCCTGAGTTATTACCGCATAAAGGACACTGGTCAGAATTGCAAAAAATGGCAAGATCTTTAAAGTCAAAATAGGCTGGGTCATGAAGGGGTTAATGTGCTGACTGTTGAGCATGGTCACCTGTAGACTGCTAAATTGTGACAATGTGCAATGCACATGCTGTCACAATTCTCATTCTTGTGCGCAATTATTGACTGGCAATGGACAACACACTTGAGAAATATGTTTGTAAAATTATACGTTTAAGAGTAGGGGCACCTTATGGGTTGCAGCCTCACTAATCACACATTACATATCTTGTGAATGACCTAAAATACTATTTCTCAAATACATTATGAAGTTAAGCTGCTCACCGTAGCCATTGGAGAACCAATTAATTGGTTATTCTCATTATTCATCTTTACCAGCTTCAAAAGTGTGGGATCTTCATAATCAAATCGCTTACTCAGTACGATGGAGATGATTATATTAGATACTGCAGCATTTATATTCATCAGGTTATCGAAGGGTTCACCTGGAAAAACAGTGAGAAAACAAGAGTCATAATTGCAAAAAAAAAAAAAAAAATCACAAGCACCTCTGAAGAGAACAAAGCAAGTGTGAACAGGAGCAAGACACAATGACTGCACAACATACAAACAAAAGAATACAGCCGCCTCTGTATGCGCTAAAATGTGTGCAAACACCAAATATGTGACATATTTCAGGCAGGCTAAGATGTACCTTTTTGATGGATCCCTAAACCTAATATTTATCAATCATTCCTCTCCCGGACTAAGAGCTACAAATATAAAGGGCTGGGAGGACTCACAGACTTATTAATCCCTTTTAATGACAAGGCCAATTTTTACAATTCTGACCACTGTCACTTTATGTGGTTATAACTCTAAAATGCTTCAACAGATCCAGGTGATTCTAAGAATGTTTTTTCGTTACATATTGTACTTCATGACAGTGGTAACACTTATTTGATATGACTTGCATTTAATTTTGAAAAATAGCAGAAATTTGTCAAAAAAATTTTTGAAAATTTTGCAATTTTCCAACTTAGAATTTTTATGCCCTTAATCCCAGAAATATGTCACACAAAATAGTTAATAAACATTTCCCACATGTCTACTTTACATCAACACAATTTTGGAACCCAAATTTTTTTGTTAGGAAGTTATAAGAGTTAAAATTGGACCAGCGATTTTTCATTTTTACAACATAATTTACAAAGCCATTTTTTTTAGGGACCACCTCACATTTGAAGGTTCTTTGAAGGGTCTATATGATAGAAAATACCCAAAAGTGACACAATTCTAAAAACTGCACCTTCAAGGTGCTGAAAACCACATTCAAGAAGTTTATTAACCCTTCAGGTCCTTCACAGGAATTTTTGAAATGTGGAAAAAAATGAACTTTTAACTTTTTTCACAGAAAATTCACTTAAGATCCAATTTTTTTTTATTTTGACAAGGGTAACAGGAAAAAATGGACCAAAAATTTGTGTAATTTCTCCTGACCATGGCATGCTAATACCCTATATGAGGGAGAAATCCGCTGTTTGGGCACACAGCATAGCTCAGAAAGGAAGGAGGGCCATTTGACTTTTTGAATGTAATATTTCTTGGAACAATTGGCAGATACCATGTCGCGTTTGGAGAGCCACTGATGTGACTAAACAGTGAAAATACATCACAAGTGACACCATTTTAGAAACTAGACCCCTCACGGAACTGAGCCAGATGTGTTGAACCCTCAGGTGCTTCACAGAAGTTTATAACGTTGAGCCATAAAAATAAAAAAAAAATCTAATCTTCTCAACAAATATTGAGAAATTGCATCATACATTTTGTTGTGCAATCTCTCCCGAGTACGCTGATGCCCAATATGAGGGAGAAAACTACTGTTTGAGCGACGGCAGGGCTCAGAAGTGAAGGAGCGTCATTTGACTTTTTGAATGTAAAATTTCCTGGAATTATTAGCGGACGTCATGTTCCATATGTAGAGTCCCTGATGTGCCTAAACAGTGGAAACCCTCCTCAAGTGACCCCATTTTGGAAACTATACATATCAAGGATTATATTTAGATGCATGGTGAGCACCTTGAAACCCCAGGTGCTTCACATAAGTTTATAACGTTGAACCGTGAAAATAATAAAATTACATTTTCCTCACAAAAATGTTATTTTAGTCCAAAATATGCATTTTCATAAGGGTAACAGGAGAAATTGCACCATACAATTTGTAGTGCAATTTCTCCTGAGTACTCTGACATTCTATATGTGGGGTGAATACTATTTTAGGCACACTGCAAAGATCAGAAGGGAAGAGGAGCCATATTGGAGATCAGATTTTGCTGGAATGATAAACCCTCAATATTTGAACTCATTTTACAAACTACACTCCCAAATGAATTCATCTAGTGGTACAGTGATCATATTGACACCACATGAGCGTCACAGAATTTTGTACCACTGAGCAGAGAAGAAAGAATAAATTACATTTTTACCACTAAAAGATGTTTCTCAGTCCCCCCATGACAGCAATGCAGAGAGAGGGGATCCACCCTTCAGGGACAGGAAATCTAAAGATTTAAAGGGCTGTACCTCTCCCTCGCATCAGTTGGTTTCCTGTCCCTGACGAGAAAACCTTCAATCAGCGGTACCTTAGTCCGGACGAAGGTTTGATCCAGGGCTGGCCAGTCGGAGTTCCGGTAGCAGGGAGGCCCCTGTCACGGCTAGTCCGGTTCCTGACGCCACCACGGCTGGAACCGATGAGTTGTTCAGGGTGTGCGAGAGGGAGCGCAGCCGCCGATCCTGAAAGGAGTCTGGGGCTCCCTGGTTCCGCAGGAGTACACACGCAGACAGCATGCACTCGTTGGTGCACCAAGATGGCCACCGCTCCGGGAGTGGAGCGGAACTTCCGGGTCCCGGGGCGGGCCATGCGCAATGATACTCCCTCAATGATGGAGCGCAGGAGGAGGGGGCGGAACCGAAAATGAAGTCGGATGGGCGGCAAATTTAAAAAAGGGAAAGTGCAGACAGCCTTGCTGCATGCAGTCCCCATGAACATGGAAGACAGTGATGAGAAGCACTAAGAGTAGCAACAGCCTAGGCAGCAACAGCGCCACCACAAACAGCAGGATGGTCCAAAGAAAACAAATGAGAGGAAGGAAGAAGGAAAGACAGAGGATTTCTCTTCGGCGACCCCTCCCGAGACAAAAAGTTCCCCAAGTGACAATCTCCCCAGGGTGGGGGGAAGATTAACTCTTTTCCTCCTGGCCTGGGAAAAAATATCAAACAGTCCTTGGATCATAAATCTGACCTGATCGGGTCAGGGTTAAAGATAGTTTGGGGGGGGGGAGGAAAAATCTATGTTGTAACTCCCCTAAGATCTTCAGCAAGGGAGCTAGAGGCCTTAGAAACCAAAGTCCTAAACATAGTAGTGAAAGCAGTCCTGCAGCAGGTTCCACTTCACGAAACAGGGAAAGGATTTTATTCCCCACTATTTCTGGTAGCCAAACCAGACGACACATACCAGACAATAATAAAGCTACGGAAGTTGAACAACTATGTCAGGAACCAAAAGTTCAAGATGTAATCAATAAGATACACCATCAAAATACTGTTTCCAGGTTGCTTTATGACGGTATTGGATCTCAGCGATGCATATTATCATGTACCTGTCCACAAGGAATCTCGAAAATTCCTCAGACTGGCAGTCTTCATAAATGGGGAGGTGAAAGAATTTCAATACAGAGCTCTCCCATTCGGGATATCAATAGCCCCCGATGTGTTCACAAAACTGGTAGCAGAAATGATGGCCCATCTGAGAGAACAATATATCCTAATCATCTTCTAATAGTAAGCGACTCAGCCCAGAACTGCAGAGAACAGAGGGACAGGGTAATGAGCACTCTGGAAAACCTAGGATAGCTTCTAAACTTAAAAAAATCAAGGTTGGAACCCAGCAAAATTCAAGAATTTCTAGGGCTAACACTAGACTCTCAAAAACAAGAATGCCGCCTCCCACTGTGCAAAAAGCAGAACATTATACACATAGTAACAAAGGCCATACTGAACCCCTCCATGACATTAAGGAAAGCAATGTCTCTACTAGGCTCCCTTTCTGCATATCTACCAGCAGTACAGTGGGTACAGCTACACACAAGAGACCTCCAATGGGACATATTTGGAAATCAATACAAGTTGAGAGGTCATCTATAGGGTCACGTCACTCTAAGCTCCTCTTCTACTCATTCCCTACTTTGGTGGAAAAATACCCACAACCTTTCTAAAGGGGTCCCCTGGGTAACAAAAATATCCCATATAATTACTACAGACGCAAGCCCCATGGGATGGGAGCTCACATGAACAACCAAGTATCACAGGGAAAATGGGAGAATCAGGAATTAGGAGCTTCATTGAACCAGAAAGAACTATGGGCTGTGGGTCAGGCGATCTCGACTTTCCTACCCGACCTACAGGGTCATCAAGTTCGCATATTCTCGGACAACCAGCTACCAGTGGCTTATATAAACCATCAGGGAGAGGAGGAGGAGGAGACTCTTCTATCCCTCTCGGCACTACACATTTGGGGGGTAGAAAATCAAAAGGCCGACTATCTCAGTCGAACCAAACTAAGGCAAGGCGAGTGGGCCTTAAATCAGTTCATTTTTCGACAAATTACGAGAATGTGGTGAACCCCAATGATAGATCTATTTGCCAAATACAAAAACAAGAAAGTAGAAGCATTCTACTCTCTGAACCCCAGGGGGAATCCTCGGGCACTAGACGCTTTTATGCTTCTGTGGACTCGGGATCTCACATACGCCTTTCCCTTGATCATCCTTCTACCAGAAGTCATACGAAAAGTCAGAGAAGACAAAACAAAGATAATACTAATAGCCCCCTTTTGGCCAAAAAGAACTTGGTTCTCTTGGCTGAGGATACTGTCTGTTACTGACCCTTGTGTGCTACCAGACATCCTGGATCTCCTGTCCCAAGGACCAGTGTTACACCCTCAAGCAGCGAACCTCCATTTAACAGCATGGAATCTGAAGGGTCACTACTGAGGGAAAGAGGGTTATCACACAACCTGGTCTCTACACTACAAAATGTAGAAAAACAGTTACCACTAATACCTACTGCAAAACCTGGAGGAAGTTCCTATCCACCTCCAAAGTAAAAATCCAGGATGGAGCCTAAATTATAGAAGTGCTTGAATTTCTACAAAAAGGTCTACAAAAGGGCCTAGTGTTATGTTTTGGTAGCTGAGGAGAGCAGGCAAAAATGGCAATACACCAGAGAGGTTGGAATCTACTGGATTGCAGTATTATTATTATTATTATTATTATTATTATTATTATTTATTTCTATAGCACCATTGATTCCATGGTGCTGTACATGAGAAGGGGTTACATACAAATTACAGGTATCACTTACAGTAAACAAACTAACAATGACAGACTGATACAGAGGGGAGAGGACCCTGCCCTTACGGGCTTACATTCTACAGGATTGTGAGGCAGGAGACAGTAGGTCGGGGGGTTGCAGCAGTTCCGGTGTTGGTTGAGGCAATATCTCCGGTAGTGGTGAGGAGGTAGCAGGGTCATTGCAGGCTGTAGGCTTTCCTGAAGAGATGGGTTTTCAGGTTCCGTCTGAAGGATCCAAATGTGTTTGATAGTCGGACGTGTTGGAGCAAAGAATTCCAGAGGATGGGGGATATTCGGGAGAAGTCTTGGAGGCGGTTGGGTGAGGAGCGAATAAGTGTGGAGGAGAGAAGGATGTCTTGGGAGGATCGGAGATTAAGTGAGGGAAAATATCGGGAGATTAGTTCAGAGATATAAGGAGGAGACAGATTATAGATGGCCTTGTAGGTCAGTATTAGTAATTTGAACTGGATACGCTGAGGGAATGGGAGTCAGTGAAGAGATTTGCAGAGGGGAGAAGCGGAGGAGTAGCGAGGAGAGAGGTGAATTAGTCGTGCAGCAGAGTTAAGGATGGACTGGAGAGGTGCGAGGGTGTTAGCAGGGAGGCCAGAGAAAAGGGTGTTGCAGTAGTCGAGGCGGAAGATGATGAGGGCGTGCACAATCATTTTAGTAGATTGAGGGTTGAGGAAAGGACGGATTCTTGAAATATTTTTGAGCTGAAGGCGACAGGAGGTAGAAAGAGCTTAGATGTGCGGTTTGAAGGACAGGGCAGAGTCAATGGTTACTCCGAGGCAGCGGACTTCTGGTACGGGGGAAAGCGTGATGTCGTTAATTGTGATAGATAGGTCAGGTAAGGAAGATCTGTGGGATGGGGGAAAGATTATGAGTTCAGATTTGTCCACATTGAGTTTGAGGAAGCGGGAGGAGAAGAAGGAGGATATGGCTGATAGACACTCCGGGATTCTGGATAGCAGAGAGGTGATGTCTGGGCCAGAGAGGTAGATCTGAGTGTCATCAGCGTAAAGGTGGTACTGGAATCCGTGGGACTTTATGAGTTGCCCCAGGCCAAGTGTATAGATTGAGAAGAGTAGGGGTCCTAGAACAGAGCCTTGGGGGACTCCAACAGAGAGAGGGTTGGATGAGGAGGTAGTGTGGGAGTGGGAGACGCTGAATGTGCGGTTGGAAAGGTATGAGGAGATCCAGGATAGGGCGAGGTCTTTGACGCCAAAGAAGGAAAGAATCTGTAGTAGAAGGCAGTGGTCAACTGTGTCAAAAGCAGAGGACAGGTCAAGAAGCAGGAGTATAGAGTATTGTCCGTTTGCTTTGGCTGTAAGTAGGTCATTAGTAATTATGGTCAGGGCTGTCTCAGTGGAGTGATGGGGCGGAAACCAGATTGTAGAGTGTCAAAGAGCAAGTTAGAAGAGATGTGGTAGGAAAGCTCAGCGTGGACATGCAGCTCCAGGAGTTTGGAAGCGAATGGGAGCAGCGATATTGGGCGATAGCTGGACATAGCGGTTGGGTCGAGGGTTGGCTTTTTAAGGATAGGCGTGATTGTGGCATGCTTGAAAGCAGAAGGGAAGGTACCGGAAGTTAGTGATAGGTTGAAGAGGTGGGTTAGGGATGGAATAATAGTGGTGGTGAGGTTGGGGAGGAGGTGGGTTGGGATGGGGTCAAGTGCACAGGTTGTGAGGTGCGATTTGGAGAGAAGACAATTAAGCTCCCCTTCAGTTATGTTGGAGAGGGAGGTTATAGGGTTGGGGCATTGGTCTGGTATACAAAGTGGTTGAGGTGGTTGAACAATGAAGACTTGCCTTGTTTGGTCGATCTTATTTTTGAAGTGTGTGGCAAAGTCCTCAGCAGAGATGAGGGAGGTAGGAGGGGCAGTGGTGGGCGGAGGAGGGAGTTAAAAGTTTTGAATAACTGTTTGGGGTTGTAGGATAGGGAAGACACGAGGGTTGTGAAGTAGGCCTGTTTAGCAGAGGTGAGGGCAGATTTGAAAGAGAGTGTTGCTTGTTTGAATGCAGTGAAGTCGTCTTGCGAATTTGTTTTTTTCCAACGCCGCTCTGTAATCCTGGACACTTGCCGGAGCTTTTTAGTGGTGTTATTGTGCCAGGGTTGTCTGTTGGTACGTCGCACTCTGCCATGAACGAGAGGGGCGACCGTGTCAATAGCCGATGTGAGAGTGGCATTGTAGAAAGCAGTGGCACTGTCTGTATCATGGAGTGAGGATATTGATGCCAGTGAAAGAATAGAGTCAGAGAGTGTGTGGATGTCTAGGTGTGCAAGGTGTCTGCGGGGTGCACGTGTTGCTGGACATGGATGACAGGAGAGGAGGACAGGATGAGAAAGTGAGTAGATGGTGGTCGGAAAGAGGGAGAGGGGAGGTGGTGAAGTTAGATAGAGAGCAGAGGCGGGTGAAGACCAAGTCTAATGTATGACCATCCGTGTGGGTGGCTGAGGAGGACCACTGAGTAAGTCCAAAGGATGAAGTAAGGGACAGAAGTTTGGAGGCTGCTGACTGAAGGGTATCAGTGGGGATGTTGAAGTCACCCATGATGATGGTGGGGATGTCAGTGGAGAGAAAGTGAAGAAGCCAGGTAGTGAATTGGTCGATGAAGGCAGTGGTCGGGCCTGGAGGTCGGTATATGACGGCCACTTGGAGGTTGGAGGGAGAGTAGATGCGGACAGAGTGGACTTCAAAGGAAGGGAGGATTAGGAGGGAAGAGGTGGGATTGGGTTAAAGTTGCAGTTAGAGGAAAGGAGAATACCCACTCCTCCACCATGTCTGTTTCCAGGGCGAGGAGTGTGGGTGAATTGGAGGCCACCGTAACACAGCGCAGCATGGGAGGCGGTGTCAGAGGGTGTCAGCCATGTTTCTGTGAGGGCGAGGAAAGCAAGATTGCGAGAGAGAAAGAGGTCATGAATCACATGAAGCTTATTGCAGATGGAGCGGGCATTCCAGAGTGCTCCAGAGAGAGGGAGCAGGGGGTGGGTGTCAATGGCACAGGTTTTACGTTGGAAAGATTGCGGTAGTTCCTATTAGATAGGGAGCGGTAGTAAGGAGTACTAATGGTGGGTATGAACTGTGGAGGTCCAGGATTGGGAGATATGTCACCAGCAGTGAGGAGGAGCAGAGAAAGGGAGAGCAGGTGGGAGGAGAGAGGGAAGCTTGTTTTGTGTTTTATTAGGACAGATTTGAGGTTGAGGAGCAGGTCAGCAGAGGAGGACAGGTGGGGAGGAAGGAGGGAAGGGGAGATGATTATTTGATTAGAGGGTGCTGGGGTTTGGGGATAGCAAAGGAGAGAGAGGATTAACGGAGCAAACACTGTGAAGGCATATGTAAACATGGTGAAAGAGTGAGATGGGTAAATAGAAAAGCAGTACCCTGACTAACAACCACAACTAAAGGCAGCCGTGGAGCGTACCTACGTTGGTCCTAGACGCCTCATCACAGCCTGAGAAGCTAACTACACCTAAAGATAGAAAGAGGAAAACTATCTGCCCCGGAGCAGATCCCTAAAGAACATAGGAAGCCCCCAAACATGTAATGGCGGTTAGACAAGAGGAAATACAAACACAGACAGAAAATAGTATGAGCAAACGTTGGGGCCCAAACTTCCTAGACAGAAAAGGATAGGAAGGAAACTTACTGCAAACCCCAAAAATCCTAAAAAGTACCATCTCTACTCATTACAAAAACACCTGAGATCACACGACCTCTACCACCTAAATTAGTTCTCTGGTGTAACAAAACTAAGCCGCAGCCACTGAAAAAACTGGAAAAGGCAAATGAACAAATAACAGAGGCTCAGATAAACTGAGAGGAGCACAAGCCCCCAGGAGGGGACCTGGCTGACCTCCACAAGAGTGCAGGAAACAATGCAAAAAGCAAGCACAGAAATAAAAACATAAAATGTCTTATCTGAGAGCAGGAGAAGAGGCAAGATTCAGCAGGCTTCCAAGTGAACCATGAACAACAGCAGTTAGACAAGAACAATTGATTACCGGCAACCCTGATGGGAGGGAACCTCCCTTATATAGGACCAGTCTGTAACTCCTGATTGCCAATCTTCACTAAATGGTTCAGCACTGTCTGCAACTACCAGAGGGAGCTTCTGCTCAGCACTCATCTCCAACACATTCACAACAGTACCCCCCCCTTGAGGAGGGGTCACGAACCCTCACTTGGGCAACCAGGTCGGTCAGGATGAGCTCTGTGATACGCAAGGATCAGTCTCCTATCATGGATGTCCGAAGCAAACACCCAAGAATTGTCCTCCTGACCATAACCTCTCCACTTAGCCAAATACTGGAGTTTCCGTCTAGAAAAACGAGAATCCAATATTTTCTCAACCACATACTCCAGATTGCCCTCAACCAAAACAGGGTCAGGAGGCGCAGCCATAGGAACCACTGGCTCGACAAACCTCTTTAATAAGGACTTGTGGAACACGTTATGGATCTTAAATGTCCCTGGAAGAAGTAAACGAAAGGAAACATGATTAAGAATCTCCATGATCTTATAAGGTCCAATGAATCTAGGCTTAAATTTAGGAGATGCAACTCTCATAGGGATATTTCTCGAGGACAACCAGACCAAGTCCCCCACTTCAAACCGAGGACCATCAGTCCTATGCCGGTTGGCAAACCGCTGGGCCCTTTCCTGAGAGAGGGACAACCTCTCCACTACCTGGTCCCAAATCTGCTGCATACGCTCCACAACAGAGTCAACACCCGGACAGACAGAAGCCTCCGTCTGTCCCGAAAAAAATCGAGGGTGAAACCCAAAATTGCAGAAAAATGGAGACATCAAAGTGGCAGAGCTAGCCCTATTATTAAGAGCAAACTCAGCCAAAGGCAAAAAAGAGACCCAGTCATCCTGATCAGCAGACACAAAGCATCTCAGATAAGTCTCCAATGTCTGGTTTGTTCTCTCAGTTTGTCCATTGGTCTGAGGATGAAAAGCCGAGGAGAAAGACAATTGAACACCAAGTTTAGAACAAAAAGTCCTCCAAAATCTGGAAACAAACTGGACTCCTCTGTCAGACACAATGTTTTCAGGAATGCCGTGTAACCGAACCACGTGCTGAAGGAACAAAGGCACCAATTCAGAGGAGGAAGGCAACTTAGGTAATGGCACAAGATGTATCATTTTGGAAAACCTATCACAAATCACCCAAATAATGGTCATTCTCTGAGAAACAGGGAGGTCGGAAATTAAATCCATAGAGATATGGGTCCATGGTCTCTTGGGCACAGGCAATGACATCAACAAACCACCAGAGCGAGAGCAAGACTTGGAGCGAGAGCAAGTCCCGCAGGACTGCACAAATTCCCTGACGTCACGAGACAAAGTAGGCCACCAAAAGGACCGACTAACCAAGTCTCTGGTACCCAAAATTCCGGGATGACCGGCCAACGCGGAACAATGAATCTCAGACATCACACTCTTTTTCCACCGGTCTGGGACAAACAATTTCCCAATAGGACAGGGCTCAGGTTTATCCTCCTGACACCATTCCAGAGCCAGTCTCAAATTGGGCGAGATGGCGGAAAGAACTACACCCTCTTTCAAAATAACAGCAGGATCAGATAACTCAGGAGAGTCCGCAAGGAAACTCCTCGATAGGGCATCCGCCTTAACATTCTTAGTGCCAGGAAGAAAGGAAACCACAAAATTAAAACGTGTGAAAAACAAGGCCCACCTGGCCTGTCTAGGATTAAGTCGCTTGGCTGATTCCAGATAAACCAGATTCTTATGGTCCGTGAGGACCACCACCTGATGTTTGGATCCCTCCAGCCTATGTCTCCACTCTTCAAAAGCCCACTTCATGGCCAATAACTCCCGATTACCCACGTCATAATTACGTTCAGTTGGAGAAAATTTTCGAGAGAAAAAGGCACAAGGGTTACTTTTAGAGGTCTCTGGATCTCTTTGGGACAAAACGGCACCTGCCCCAATTTCAGAGGCATCAACCTCCACCTGAAATGGCAGAGAAACATCAGGCTGCCGTAGAACAGGAGCAGAAGTGAATCTCTGCTTAAGTTCCTGAAACGCAGAGACTGCCTCAGGAGGCCAATTCACCACATCAGAACCCTTTTTTGTCAAATCAGTCAATGGTTTAACAATAACAGAGAAATTACCAATAAATTTACGATAAAAATTGGCAAAACCCAAGAATCTCTGAAGATCCTTTAATGAATTAGGTTGGACCCAATCACAGATGGCCTGAACCTTGACCTGGTCCATTTCAATAACAGATGGGGACAAAATGAATCCCAGAAATGAGATCCTCTGTACGCCAAAAAGACACTTTGATCCCTTCACATACAGAGCATTCTCTCTCAAAATCTGGAACACAGTCCGAACATGTTTCACATGAGAGTCACAGTCATTGGAAAAAATCAAGATATCATCCAAATAAACAATCAGAAATGTATCCACAAAATTCCTGAAAATGTCATTCATGAAGGACTGGAAGACGGAAGGAGCATTAGTGAGCCCAAAGGGCATCACCAGGTACTCAAAATGCCCGTCTGGGTATTGAATGCCGTCTTCCATTCATCCCCGTGCTTAATGCAAATAAGGTTACACGCCCCCCTGAGGTCAAGCTTGGTAAACCAAGTAGCACTTTTCTCCCTGGAAAACAGGTCAGAAATCAAGGGTAACGGATATTGATATTTCACAGTGATATTGTTCAAGAGACGATAATCAATACACGGCCTTAATGAACCATCCTTTTTGGCCACAAAGAAAAAACCGGCACCCAAGGTTGAAGAGGATGGTCTGATATGACCCTTCTTCAATGACTCCTTGATATAAGACCGCATAGCATCATGTTCGGGTACAGACAAGTTAAAAAGGCGACCTTTAGGGAATTTACTACCAGGCACTAATTCAATAGCACAGTCATAACTCCTATGGGGGGGCAAGGATGCAGATTTACTTTCGCTAAACACATCAGAAAAATCAGTCAAAAAGTCAGGAACATTCTGAGCCTGGGGAGAGGCAGAAAAAACAGGAGTGTTGGCATTAACACATTGGCAGCCCCAACTGGTTACAGACACAGATTTCCAATCCAAAACAGGATTATGAGACTGTAACCAAGGGAAACCTAGTACAATAATGTTATGCAGATTATACAGCACCAAAAATTTGCAACTCTCCTGATGATCAGGTTCAACACTCATTATCACCTGAGTAGAGAACTGGGTTTATTCTCAGCCAAAGGGGTAGAATCAATCCCCAGTAGGGGAATAGACTTCCGTAGGGGTATCAAGGGAAACCCACAACGTTTAGCAAAATCAAAATCCATCAGGTTAATAGCTGATCCAGAATCAACAAAAGCCTGAGCAGAAAATGTGGACAGGGAGTAAATCAGGGTAACAGTCAACAGAAATTTAGTCTGAACACTACCCAAGACAACTGAGCATGCAAAATGTCTTCCCCGCTTAGGGCAGACTGAAATAGCATGAGAGGCGTCACCACAGTAGAAACATAACCCATTGCGTTTTCGAAACTCATGACGCTGTGCCCCAGAATCCAGTCTATCACACTGCATGGGTTCAGAAGCTGGTTCACAAGGCAACACTATTCCACGCATACCTCTACGCTCACTCAAACGTCTGTCAATTTGAATCGCTAATGACATAGAATCATTGAGACCAGAGGGAGCAGGGAAACCCACCATAACATCTTTTACATTCTCTGACAGACCCTTCCGAAAAAGGGCTGCCAAAGCATCATCATTCCATTTGGTAAGGACTGCCCACTTACGAAATTTCTGACAGTATAACTCAGCGTCCTCAAGCCCCTGATTTAATGCCAACAAGGTTTTTTCAGCTTGATCAGTGACATTAGGTTCATCGTACAATAACCCCAGAGCCAGAAAAAATGCATCGACAATACTCAAAACAGGGTCCCCAGGTGTCAGGGAAAAAGCCCAATCCTGAGGATCGCCGCGCAGGAGAGAGATGACAATTTGAACCTGCTGTGCTGCGTTCCCTGAGGACTTAGGTTTTAAGGCAAAAAACAACTTACAGTTATTTTTGAAATTCAGAAAATAAATCTGGCATGGGGATCCTAGGTTCCACAACCGGCAACCCTGCAAGATAGGTAGCAATACTCTGAACTTCAGTGGCAAGCTGATCCACACGGCCAGACAACTGTGCAAGCTCCATTGAGAGAAAAAAAATAATCCTCCTCAGCACTCAGAGAAACAGAGGAAAAAAAAATGCAACAAACAGAAAAAAAAAAAAAATCTCTGACAACCTTTTTTTTTTTTTTTTTTTTTACACTATTTTTCCCTTCTGTGAGTACCATATAATTTTCAGTTTGGGCTGGTGATACTGTTATGTTTTGGTAGCTGAGGAGAGCAGACAAAAACGGCAATACACCAGAGAGGTTGGAATCTACTGGATTGCAGAACCCTGACTAACAACCACAACTAAAGGCAACCGTGGAGCGTACCTACGTTGGTCCTAGACGCCTCGTCACAGCCTGAGAAGCTAACTACAGTCAGGGCCAGAAATATTTGGACAGTGACACAATTTTCGCGAGTTGGGCTCTGCATGCCACCACATTGGATTTGAAATGAAACCTCTACAACAGAATTCAAGTGCAGATTGTAACGTTTAATTTGAAGGGTTGAACAAAAATATGTGTTAGAAAATGTAGGAATTGTACACATTTCTTTACAAACACTCCACATTTTAGGAGGTCAGAAGTAATTGGACAAATAAACATAACCCAAACAAAATATTTTTATTTTCAATATTTTGTGGCGAATCCTTTGGAGGCAATCTCTGCCTTAAGTCTGGAACCCATGGACATCACCAAACGCTGGGTTTCCTCCTTAATGCTTTGCCAGGCCTTTACAGCCGCAGCCTTCAGGTCTTGCTTGTTTGTGGGTCTTTCCCTCTTAAGTCTGGATTTGAGCAAGTGAAATGCATGCTCAATTGGGTTAAGATCTGGTGATTGACTTGGCCATTGAAGAATGTTCCACTTTTTTGCACTCATGAACTCCTGTGTAGCTTTGGCTGTATGCTTGGGGTCATTATCCATCTGTACTATGAAGCGCCGTCCAATCAAGTTTGCAGCATTTGGCTGAATCTGGGCTGAAAGTATATCCCGGTACACTTCAGAATTCATCCGGCTACTCTTGTCTGCTGTTATGTCATCAATAAACACAAGTGACCCAGTGCCATTGAAAGCCATGCATGCCCATGCCATCACGTTGCCTCCACCATGTTTTACAGAGGATGTGGTGTGCCTTGGATCATGTGCCGTTCCCTTTCTTCTCCAAACTTTTGGCTTCCCATCATTCTGGTACAGGTTGATCTTTGTCTCATCTGTCCATAGAATACTTTTCCAGAACTGAGCTGGCTTCTGGAGGTGTTTTTCAGCAAATTTAACTCTGGCCTGTCTATTTTTGGAATTGATGGTTTGCATCTAGATGTGAACCCTTTGTATTTACTTTCATGGAGTCTTCTCTTTACTGTTGACTTAGAGACAGATACACCTACTTCACTGAGAGTGTTCTGGACTTCAGTTGATGTTGTGAACGGGTTCTTCTTCACCAAAGAAAGTATGTGGCGATCATCCACCACTGTTGTCTTCCGTGGGCTCCCAAGTCTTTTTGGATTGATGAGTTCACCAGTGCTTTCTTTCTTTCTCAGGATGTACCAAATTGTAGATTTTGCCACTTCTAATGTTGTAGCAATTTCTTGGATGGGTTTTTTTCTGTTCTTGCAGCTTAAGGATGGCTTGTTTCACCTGCATGGAGAGCTCCTGTGACCGCATGTTTCCTTCACAGCAAAACCTTCCAAATGCAAACACCACACCTCAAATCAACTCCGGCCCTTTCATCTGCTTAATTGAGAATGACATAACAAAGGGATTGCCCACACCTGTCCATGAAATAGCCTTGGAGTCATTTGTCCAATTACTTTTGGTCCCTTTAAAAACAGGGTGGCACATGTTAAGGAGCTGAAACTCCTAAACCCTTCATCCAATTTTAATGTGGATACCCTCAAATGAAAGCTGAAAGTCTGGACTTCAACTGCATCTGAATTGTTTTGTTTCAAATTCATTGTGGTAATGTCTAGAACCAAAATTAGATAAATGTTGTCTCTGTCCAAATATATATGGACCTAACTGTACACCTAAAGATAGAAAGAGGAAAAGTATCTGCCCCGGAGCAGATCCCCAAAGAACATAGGAAGCCCCCAAACATGTAATGGCGGTTAGACAAGAGGAAATATAAACACAGACAGAAAATAGTATGAGCAAATATTGGGGCCCAAACTTCCTAGACAGAAAAGGATAGGAAGGAAACTTACTGCAAATCCAAAAAACCCTAAAAAGTACCAACTCTACTAATTACAAAAACACCTGAGATCACACGACCTCTACCACCTAAATTAGTTCTCTGGTGTAACAAAACTAAGCCGCAGCCACTAAAAAAACTGGAAAAGGCAAATGAACAAATAACAGAGGCTCAGGTAAACTGAGAGGAGCACAAGCCCCCGGAGGGGACCTGGCTGACCTCCACAAGAGTGCAGGAAACAATGCAAAAAGCAAGCACAGAAATAAAAACAGAAAATGTCTTATCTGAGAGCAGGAGAAGAGGCAAGATTCAGCAGGCTTCCAAGTGAACCAGGAACAACAGCAGTTAGACAAGAACAATTGATCACCGGCAACCCTGATGGGAGGGAACCTCCCTTATATAGGACCAGTCTGTAACTCCTGATTGCCAATCTTCACTAAATGGTTCAGCACTGTCTGCAACCACCAGAGGGAGCTTCTGCTCAGAACTCATCTCCAACACATTCACAACAGCCTAGCAGTCAGTACATTAAAAGTACAAGTAGCAGCCTTAGGTGCACTTTATAATCAGGACATTGCAGGCAACCCATGGATAGCACGATTCATTAAAGCTGCAACAAGATCTAAACCACTGGTCAGCCAAAAACTGCCATCCTGGGATCTGAATCTGGTCCTATCCGCTCTGACGGGGCCTATGTTTGAGCCGATAGACACAGCTTCCATTAAAGTCTTATCCTTAAAGACCATCCTACTGGTAGCTCTAACATCGGCCCATAGAATAAGCGACATTCAGGCCCTATCTGCAGCACCCCCATTCACAAAGATCCTAGATGATGATGCTGCAGTGTATGATGGGCCTATATAATGCGGCAAATATAATGGGCCCCATATGATGCTCCAGTGTATGATGGGCCCCATGTATAACGCTCCAGTGTATAATGGACCCTATCTATGATGCTCAAGTGTATGATGGGCCCCATATATAAATCTCCAGTGTATAATGCTCCACATATATTGCTCCAACCATTAAAAAAAATGAAATACCTCTCCTCGCTGGGCACTGCTCTACTCTGGACTCCTCAGCATCGCCATCTTCCAGCTCTCTGCACTTGGACTGTTCAGGCAGAGGGAGCACAGATGTAACATCATCGAGCTCTCTGACCTGAATGTCACTGTCAGGAAACGCGGAAGACGTAACAGCGGTGGAACAGGGAGAGGTAAGTATTGCAAGTGCTGGAGCCCTGAGCAAACAGGGTGGGCACACTCGAGGGCGCCGGGAACTGGCACAGGGCCCCTCAAAGTACGCCGGTGTCTCTGATGGCGAGTGGGCCCCCACCTGCTCAGGGCCCCAGCATTTGCCCGGGTGCGCCAGGTGCTGACGCCGGCCCTGGGGGGGTACAGCCCAGTTAGGGAGGTGGAAAAACTGGCATATGTTGAGGTGTAGCTGCAAATGGAGGAATTGGAGAAGTCGGAGGAAGAGGAGAACAAAGCGAGCCATTTTGCTGGCAACCTATGTGTCATCAAGGGAAGGTGGTACAAAATCCTTTGAAACCCAGTCATAGTCCATTTTACTGAAGGTGAGATCACCTACATTTTGGGTCGACAGCCGTGTCCTTCTTTCTGTCAGGATTGATCCAGCAGCACTGAAGACTCTTTCTGATAGTAGACTGCCAGCAGGGCAAGCGAGCTCCTGTAAGGGATATTGTGCCAATTTAGGCCAGGTGTCCAGGTTACTGGCCCAGTAGTCAAAGGGGAATGAACTGTGAGGGAGAACATCGATAGGAGAGGAGAGGTAAATTTGAACCATAGTTGACAACTGTTGTCTCCTGTCTGTTGCAATCGATTCAGCATTACCAGTCGTGTGAGTATTACTCGAGAAATCAGACCACAACATGGTCATGAAACCCCTGTATCCAACACCACTTCGGCTGTGTGCACCACCAACACCTCTTCCATTTGGCCAGTATGGCTCGTGGTAGAACCTGCACCGCTGCTGTGTGCTGGGAATGCCTTTAACAAACGGTTTACCAGAGTTGCTTGTTTGTTCACCAATATTAGCTCTAGGTTCTCCTGTGGCATGATGTTCTGTAATTTGCCTTTATAGTGTGGATCGAGGATGCTGGCCAACCAGTAGTCTTCATCTTTCATAATTCTGGCAATGCGGGGGTCCCTTTTTAGGATCCGCAAGACATAATCACACATGTGGGCCAATGTTCCAGGTGTCAATGATGCACTGCCAGTGGTGGCTGGAGGAGCACTTTCTGCCAAATCTATATCCCTCCCAACACGCACAAACCCAGTACCTGACCTTGGCAAGCCAACATTTTCTCTTGCCCCCTGAGAAGCATCCTGCTCCCCAAAATAATCCTCCTCCTCCTTTTCCTCTTCTTCCTCCACCTCGTCCAGTATAGTTCCCTGAGCAGACAATGCCTGACCGTCATCAAGGCTTCACTCCTCCTCCTCCTCCTTCGCTGCAGACCCCTGATCCTTAATGTGCATCAAAGTTTGCATGAGCAGACGCATAAGTGGGATGATCATGCTTATGATGGCATCATTTGCACTTACCAGCCGTTTGCAGGGCTATGGCCACCACAAAATTACGGCTATTATTACTGACTACCTTACCTGGCTCAAGATGTAGACTGCCCAGCCATGACTCAGTTTCTTGCTGCAAGTAGTCGACCATTACCTCCGCGGTGTGTCTGTTGTCACCCAAAGACATCATCTTTAAAACAGCCTGCTGACGCTTACCACTAGCTCTTCGATAGTGGGACACCTCGTGTGCAACACTGGCAGCTGCGGATGGAGTGCTCATGCGACTGCGCTCAGTCGACGAGCTTTGGTTTTTAGGAGGAGTAGGAGGAGGAGGGTCGAACGCCTACAGCCAACTTTTGCCTATACAGTGGGCTAGGCAGCACTGTCCCACCGTCGCTGTCCCTTGTGGACCCTGCATCCACCATATTAACCCAGTGCGCAGTGATGGACACGTAACGGCCCTGGCCATGCCTACTGGCCCATGCATCTGTTGTGAGGTGCACCTTTTCCACTCACTGATTCTTTGAGTGCATGGACAATGCGGTCTTTCACATGCAGGTGGAGGGCAGGGATGGCTTTTCTAGAAAAGAAGTGGCTACTGGGTAGGTCATAGCATAGGACAGGGTAGGACATGAGGTCTTGGAACGCTGCGCTTTCAACCAAATGTTAGAGCATCATCTCTAATGAGATCAGTTTGGCAATGTAGGCGCTCAAAGCCAGTGAGGTTTTGTAGTCCGTCCACGCTTGCAAGTGCATGGTGTTTAAATGTTTAAGCATGCAACTGGTACTCAATTTTCGGTGATTTTTCCCTCAACTAAAGGTCCTTCCGCACTTTTTACAGATAACCTTTGCCTCATCAATAGGATTTTGGTGAAAAAAGTGCCACACTGCACTCTTCCTACTATGGAATAAATTTTCAGGGCTTGCACGCTGTGCTAATTTGACCGTCTGGCCAAGATGTCATGCAACTCTTTTAGTTTTTTAAACATGTTTTTGGTCTGCTACAGGCCTGCCATGTAACCGCAGCTGCGATGTTGATGCCTGCTGCGGATCCTCCTCCTCTTCTGAGCTATTGCCAGCCGCACCCTCTTCCCCCAATGGATGCCAATCTGGGTCAACAACTGGGTCATCCATCACCTCCTCTTCAATTTCATCTGCACCTTCCTCTGTGTCACCGTGTAAGGTGGTATAGTATGCAGGAAGGGGCACCTGATTTTCATCAGGGTCAGATTCTGGCTCAGTAGACTGCGAGGGCAATGCAGTGCTCTGGGTGAATGTAGCCGCAGAATCAGATAGCAGTGGCTGTGCATCAGGCACTCCATGTCATATTTATCTTGGACTGAGGAATTCAGGATTTGACTTGAAAACCCAGGCATGGTATGTGAAATGAGCTCCAGGGAGTAATCTGAAGTGTGGCCTGCCGCATCCTTCACTTGTGGTGGGGTGAAGGAAACAAGAAAAGATGTTGTTTATGACCAGGAGCCTGCATTGACGACTCAGTACTTGCAATTTTTGAAACTTCAGAAGAGTAGGCGATAGAGATGGAGGCTGTTTCGGCAATGTAAGCCAAAACCTGTTTCTGATGCTCCTGCTTTAAAAGCGGTTTACCTACTCCCAGAAAAGGGAGCCTTCCAGGCCTTCTGGAGCCAGACAATTATGCAGGCTCAACACCTCCTGCCTTAGGTGCTATTGTGCTTTTGGCACTACCAGCAGATGCACCACCAGTCACAGCTGGCCCCCCCCGCCCATGTCCGCGGCCTCTTCCACCATACTTCCTCATGTTTGGGAAAATGTACCAAAAATACCAGCAGATATATGGTACTGTATGAGGATCGTACAGCTGTTTACGGTGTAGGGAAACTTTTAAATCTACATACTGTATACATTTCCTGAGTCACACACAGACGCTATCAGTATGGATTTCACTGTAATACAAAGAGCCGATATATGGTACTGTCTCAGAAGTGTACAGCTGTATGCGGTGTAGGGGAAAATTGCAATCTCCATATATATTTCCAGAGTCACACACAGACGCTCACTCAGTATGAATTTGAACGTAATACAAACAGCAGATATACAGTACTGTCTCAGAAGTGTACAGCTGTATACAGTGTAGGGGAAAATTTCTATCTCCATATATATTTCCGGAGTCACACACAGACGCTCAGTCGGTATGGATTTGACTGTAATACAAAGAGAAGATATACGGTGCTGTCTCAGAAGCATACAGCTGTATACGGTGTAGGGGAGAATTTCAATCTCCATATATATTTCTGGAGTCACACACAGATAGTCAGCATGTATTTGTCCGTGATACCAGCCGGTACACAGTAGTGTGTGTGTAGCGTACAGCCTTATACGGTGTGGGAAAAAATGATCGATCGGTAACTGTGCAGAAAAAAAGAATAAAAGCATTAGTGCTGTGTAAAAAGCAGTCTGCACAGCAGTGTACACACAGCAATAAAGCTATCAGGCAGCCTAATAACCAGCACCACTGCACACAAGAAAATCCTCCCCGTAATTGCACACAAACTGTACAGCACAATTGCTATCAGCACAAGCACAGAAGAACTTCTCTTTCCTGCCCTAACGCTCTCGCTACTGAGAAACAGCATCAGCAACCTCTCCCTACTGTTAATATCGGCAGAAGTAAAATGACTGTTGGCGGTGAGGGCATTTATAGGCACTATGACACCACACAAAGCAAGCCAATTACTGCAATGCCCTTCTGTGAGATGGTGGTGGACGCTGCTCATGTCATCTCGTTGCCCACAGTGTACGTCCTTGCTCATTGGCTGAAAATAGGTGCCTGAAAGCATTCTAAGAAATTCGACTTTGGCGCTCGTTTTGCCGATCGCATGGCCGACTGCACGCTATGGTCGGGTTTCGGCCAACGAAACCCGACTTTGGCGAAAGTCGGCGACTTTTGAATCTGACCGACCTGTTTCGCTGAACTCTACTTGTTACATGTAATCTTCATCCTCTTGTCACGTTTGGATGTGTTGCGATGTCTTCTTAGCATGTAGTTTTAATCATCTGTGAATGGGTATTATCATGTTTTGTTAAAGGGAATCTGTCACCCCATTTTTGGACTATGAGATAGTGCCATCGACATCAGGGGCTTATCTACAGCATTCTGTAATGCTGTAGATAAGCCCCCGATGTTACCTGAAAGATAAGAAAAACTAGTTATATTATACTCACCCATGGGCGGTGCGCCGTCCGGTCCAGTCCGATGGGTGTCGCGGTGGGTCCGGCACCTCCCATCTTCTAGCGAAGCTGTCCTCTTCTTAGCTTCTTTTCGGGGCTCCGGCACAGGTGCACTGCTCTGCCCTGTTGAGGGCAGAGCAGAGTACTGCAGTGCACAGGCGCTGGACCTCTCTGACCTTTCCCGGCGCCTGCGCACTGCAGTATTCTGCTCTGCCCTCAACAGGGCAGAGCAGTGCTCCTGCGCCATAGCCACGACGAGAAGTTTAGAAGAAGATGGCTTCGCTAGAATATGGGAGGAGCCGGACTG